>SRSE01001115.1:0-185726 GCA_005024645.1 Planiliza haematocheilus | reverse complement strand
CTGGTTTAACTACGTCTGAGTTTAACTACATCACATTTAGCTACGTCTGGTTAACTACGTCTGAGTTTAACTACATCACATTTAGCTACGTCTGGTTTAACTACGTCTGAGTTTAACTACGTCTGTTCAACTATGTCTGAGTTTAACTATGTCTGAGTTTAATACGTCTGAGTTTAACTACGTCTGAGTTTAACTATGGTCTGGTTTAGCTACGTCTGAGTTTAACTACGTCTGGTTTAACTATGTCTGAGTTTAACTAGTCTGAGTTTAATACGTCTGAGTTTAACTACATCTGAGTTTAATACGTCTGAGTTTAACTACATCACATTTAGCTACGTCTGGTTTAACTACGTCTGAGTTTAACTACGTCTGGTTCAACTATGTCTGGTTTAACTACGTCTGAGTTTAACTACGTCTTGAGT
Organism: Planiliza haematocheilus; assembly: GCA_005024645.1. NCBI lineage: Eukaryota > Metazoa > Chordata > Actinopteri > Mugiliformes > Mugilidae > Planiliza > Planiliza haematocheilus. The sequence continues at coordinate 185,304 of SRSE01001115.1, read as the reverse complement.
TTAATACGTCTGGTTTAACTATGTCTGAGTTTAACTATGTCTGAGTTTAATACGTCTGGTTTAACTATGCCTGGTTTAACTATGTCTGAGTTTAATACGTCTGGTTTAACTACGTCTGAGTTTAACTACGTCTGAGTTTAATACGTCTGGTTGAACTATGTCTGAGTTTAACTATGTCTGAGTTTAACTACATCTTAGTTTAATACGTCTGGTTTAACTACGTCTGAGTTTAACTACGTCTGAGTTTAATACGTCTGGTTTAACTACGTCTGAGTTTAATATGTCTGAGTTTAACTATGCCTGGTTTAACTATGTCTGAGTTTAATACGTCTGGTTTAACTACGTCTGAGTTTAATACGTCTGGTTTAACTATGTCTGAGTTTAATACGTCTGGTTTAACTACGTCTGAGTTTAACTACGTCTGAGTTTAATATGTCTGGTTTAAATATGTCTGAGTTTAATACGTCTGAGTTTAACTACGTCTGAGTTTAATACGTCTGGTTTAACTACCTCTGGTTTAACTACGTCTGAGTTTTAATACGTCTGGTTTAACTACGTCTGAGTTTAATAAGTCTGGTTTAACTATGTCTAAATTTAATACGTCTGGTTTAACTACGTCTGAGTTTTAATTACGTCTGGTTTAACTACGTCTGAGTTTAATACGTCTAGTTTAACTACGTCTGAGTTTAATACGTCTGGTTTAACTATGCCTGGTTTAACTATGTCTGAGTTTAATACGTCTGGTTTAACTATGTCTGAGTTTAATATGTCTGGTTTAACTACGTCTGAGTTTAACTACGTCTGAGTTTAATACGTCTGGTTTAACTACGTCTGGTTTAACTACGTCTGAGATAATACGTCTGGTTTAACTACGTCTGAGTTGAACTACGTCTGAGTTTAATACGTCTGGTTTAACTACGTCTGGTTTAACTACGTCTGAGTTTAATTACGTCTGGTTTAACTACGTCTGAGTTTAACTACGTCTGAGTTTAATACGTCTGTTTAACTACGTCTGAGTTTAATAAGTCTGAGTTTAATACGTCTGGTTTAACTACGTCTGAGTTGAACTACGTCTGAGTTTAATACATCTGGTTTAACTACGTCTGGTTTAACTACGTCTGAGTTTAATACGTCTGGTTTAACTACGTCTGAGTTTAACTACGTCTGGTTTAACTACGTCTGAGTTTAACTACGTCTGGTTTAACTACGTCTGAGTTTAATACGTCTGGTTTAACTACGTCTGAGTTTAATACGTCTGGTTTAACTATGCCTGGTTTAACTATGTCTGAGTTTAATACGTCTGCGTTAGTACGTCTGGTTTAACTATGTCTGGTTTAACTACGTCTGAGTTTAATACGTCTGGTTTAACTATGTCTGAGTTTAACTATGTCTGAGTTTAACTATGTCTGAGTTTATAACTACGTCTGAGTTTAATACGTCTGGTTTAACTATGTCTGAGTTTAATATGTCTGGTTTAACTACGTCTGAGTTTAACTACGTCTGAGTTTAATAAGTCTGGTTTAACTACGTCTGAGTTTAATACGTCTGGTTTAACTACGTCTGAGTTGAATACGTCTGGTTTAACTACGTGTGAGTTTAATACATCTGGTTTAACTACATCTGGTTTAACAACGTCTGAGTTTAATACGTCTGGTTTAACTACGTGTGAGTTTAATACATCTGGTTTAACTACATCTGGTTTAACAACGTCTGAGTTTAATACGTCTGGTTTAACTACGTCTGAGTTTAATACGTCTGGTTTAACTACGTCTGAGTTTAATACATCTGGTTTAACTATGTCTGAGTTTAATATGTCTGGTTTAACTACGTCTGAGTTTAACTACGTCTGAGTTTAATACGTCTGGTTTAACTACGTCTGAGTTTAATATGTCTGAGTTTACTATGCCTGGTTTAACTATGGTCTGAGTTTTAATACGTCTGGTTTAACTACGTCTGAGTTTAATACGTCTGGTTTAACTATGTCTGAGTTTAATACGTCTGGTTTAACTACGTCTGAGTTTAACTACGTCTGAGTTTAATATGTCTGGTTTAAATATGTCTGAGTTTAATACGTCTGAGTTTAACTACGTCTGAGTTTAATACGTCTGGTTTAACTACTCTGGTTTAACTACGTCTGAGTTTAATACGTCTGGTTTAACTACGTCTGAGTTTAATAAGTCTGGTTTAACTATGTCTAAATTTAATACGTCTGTTTAACTACGTCTGAGTTTAATACGTCTGGTTTAACTACGTCTTGAGTTTAATACGTCTAGTTTAACTACGTCTGAGTTTAATACGTCTGGTTTAACTATGCCTGGTTTAACTATGTCTGAGTTTAATACGTCTGGTTTAACTATGTCTGAGTTTAATATGTCTGGTTTAACTACGTCTGAGTTTAACTACGTCTGAGTTTAATACGTCTGGTTTAACTACGTCTGGTTTAACTACGTCTGAGATAATACGTCTGGTTTAACTACGTCTGAGTTGAACTACGTCTGAGTTAATACGTCTGGTTAACTACGTCTGGTTTAACTACGTCTGAGTTTAATACGTCTGGTTTAACTACGTCTGAGTTTAACTACGTCTGAGTTTAATACGTCTGGTTTAACTACGTCTGAGTTTAATAAGTCTGAGTTTAATACGTCTGGTTTAACTACGTCTGAGTTGAACTACGTCTGAGTTTAATACAACTGGTTTAACTACGTCTGGTTTAACTACGTCTGAGTTTAATACGTCTGGTTTAACTACGTCTGAGTTTAACTACGTCTGGTTTAACTACGTCTGAGTTTAACTACGTCTGGTTTAACTACGTCTGAGTTTAATACGTCTGGTTTAACTACGTCTGAGTTTAATACGTCTGGTTTAACTATGCCTGGTTTAACTATGTCTGAGTTTAATACGTCTGCGTTTAGTACGTCTGGTTTAACTATGTCTGGTTTAACTACGTCTGAGTTTAATACGTCTGGTTTAACTATGTCTGAGTTTAACTATGTCTGAGTTTAACTATGTCTGAGTTTAACTACGTCTGAGTTTAATACGTCTGGTTTAACTATGTCTGAGTTTAATATGTCTGGTTTAACTACGTGTGAGTTTAACTACGTCTGAGTTTAATAAGTCTGGTTTAACTACGTCTGAGTTTAATACGTCTGGTTTAACTACGTCTGAGTTGAATACGTCTGGTTTAACTACGTGTGAGTTTAATACATCTGGTTTAACTACGTCTGGTTTAACAACGTCTGAGTTTAATACGTCTGGTTTAACTACGTCTGAGTTTAATACGTCTGGTTTAACTACGTCTGAGTTTAATACATCTGGTTTAACTATGTCTGAGTTTAATACGTCTGAGTTTAGTACGTCTGGTTTAACTATGTCTGGTTTAACTACGTCTGAGTTTAATAAGTCTGGTTTAACTATGTCTGAGTTTAACTATGTCTGAGTTTAACTACGTCTGAGTTTAATACGTCTGAGTTTAACTACGTCTGAGTTTAATACGTCTGGTTTAACTATGTCTGAGTTTAACTATGTCTGAGTTTAACTACGTCTGAGTTTAATACGTCTGGTTTAACTATGTCTGAGTTTAATATGTCTGGTTTAACTACGTCTGAGTTTAACTACGTCTGAGTTTAATACGTCTGGTTTAACTACGTCTGAGTTGAACTACGTCTGAGTTTAATACGTCTGGTTTAACTACGTCTGGTTTAACTACGTCTGAGTTTAATACGTCTGGTTTAACTACGTCTGACTTGAACTACGTCTGAGTTTAATACGTCTGGTTTAACTACGTCTGAGTTGAACTACGTCTGAGATTAATACGTCTGGTTTAACTACGTCTGAGTTTAACTACGTCTGAGTTTAATACGTCTGGTTTAACTACGTCTGAGTTGAACTACGTCTGAGTTTAATACGTCTGGTTTAACTACGTCTGAGTTGAACTACGTCTGAGTTTAATACGTCTGGTTTAACTACGTCTGAGTTTAATACGTCTGGTTTAACTACGTCTGAGTTTAATACGTCTGGTTTAACTACGTCTGAGTTTAACTACGTCTGAGTTTAATACGTCTGGTTTAACTATGCCTGGTTTAACTATGTCTGAGTTTAATACGTCTGGTTTAACTAGGTCTGAGTTTAATACGTCTGGTTTAACTATGTCTGAGTTTAATACGTCTGGTTTAACTACGTCTGAGTTTAACTACGTCTGAGTTTAATACGTCTGGTTTAACTATGTCTGAGTTTAACTATGTCTGAGTTTAACTACATCTGAGTTTAATACGTCTGGTTTAACTACGTCTGGTTTAACTACGTCTGAGTTTAATACGTCTGGTTTAACTACGTCTGGTTTAACTAGTCTGAGTTTAATACGTCTGGTTTAACTACGTCTGAGTTTAATACGTCTGGTTTAACTACGTCTGGTTTAACTACGTCTGAGTTTAACTATGTCTGAGTTTAATACGTCTGGTTTAACTATGCCTGGTTTAACTATGTCTGGTTTAACTATTCCTGGTTTAACTATGTCTGAGTTTAACTACGTCTGGTTTAACTACGTCTGAGTTTAATATGTCTGAGTTTAACTATGTCTGAGTTTAACTACGTCTGAGTTCAACTACGTCTGGTTTAACTATGTCTGAGTTTAACTACGTCTGAGTTTAACTACGTCTGAGTTTAACTACGTCTGAGTTTAGCTACGTCTGAGTTTAACTACATCTGAGTTTAATACGTCTGGTTTAACTACGTCTGAGTTTAACTACATCTGGTTTAACTAGGTCTGAGTTTAATACGTCTGGTTTAACTATGTCTGAGTTTAATACGTCTGGTTTAACTACGTCTGAGTTTAACTACGTCTGAGTTTAATACGTCTGGTTTAACTATGTCTGAGTTTAACTATGTCTGAGTTTAACTACATCTGAGTTTAATACGTCTGGTTTAACTACGTCTGGTTTAACTACGTCTGAGTTTAATACGTCTGGTTTAACTACGTCTGGTTTAACTAGTCTGAGTTTAATACGTCTGGTTTAACTACGTCTGAGTTTAATACGTCTGGTTTAACTACGTCTGGTTTAACTACGTCTGAGTTTAACTATGTCTGAGTTTAATACGTCTGGTTTAACTATGCCTGGTTTAACTATGTCTGGTTTAACTATTCCTGGTTTAACTATGTCTGAGTTTAACTACGTCTGGTTTAACTACGTCTGAGTTTAATATGTCTGAGTTTAACTATGTCTGAGTTTAACTACGTCTGAGTTCAACTACGTCTGGTTTAACTATGTCTGAGTTTAACTACGTCTGAGTTTAATACGTCTGGTTTAACTATGCCTGGTTTAACTATGTCTGAGTTTAATACGTCTGGTTTAACTACGTCTGAGTTTAATACGTCTGGTTTAACTATTTCTGAGTTGAACTACGTCTGAGTTTAACTACGTCTGAGTTTAATACGTCTGGTTTAACTATGCCTGGTTTAACTATGTCTGAGTTTAATACGTCTGGTTTAACTACGTCTGAGTTTAATACGTCTGGTTTAACTACGTCTGAGTTTAACTACATCTGAGTTTAATACGTCTGGTTTAACTATGCCTGGTTTAACTATGTCTGAGTTTAATACGTCTGGTTTAACTACGTCTGAGTTTAATACGTCAGGTTTAACTATGTCTGAGTTTAATACGTCTGGTTTAACTACGTCTGGTTTAACTATGTCTGAGTTTAACTACGTCTGGTTTAACTACGTCTGAGTTTAATACGTCTGAGTTTAACTACGTCTGAGTTTAATACGTCTGAGTTTAACTACATCTGAGTTTAATACGTCTGGTTTAACTACGTCTGAGTTTAATACGTCTGGTTTAACTACGTCTGAGTTTAATACGTCTGGTTTAAGTACATCTGGTTTAACTACGTCTGAGTTTAATACATCTGAGTTTAATACATCTGGTTTAACTACGTCTGAGTTTAATACGTCTGGTTTAACTACGTCTGAGTTTAATACGTCTGGTTTAACTACGTCTGGTTTAACTACGTCTGAGTTTAATACATCTGAGTTTAATACATCTGAGTTTAATACATCTGGTATAACTACGTCTGAGTTTAACTACGTCTGGTTTAACTACGTCTGGTTTAACTACGTCTGAGTTTAATACATCTGAGTTTAATACATCTGGTATAACTACGTCTGAGTTTAATACGTCTCAGTTTAACTACGTCTGAGTTTAATACGTCTGGTTTAACTACGTCTGAGTTTAATACGTCTGGTTTAACTACGTCTGAGTTTAATATGTCTGGTTTAACTACGTCTGGTTTAACTACGTCTGAGTTTAATACGCCTGGTTTAACTATGTCTGAGTTTAACTACGTCTGAGTTTAATACGTCTGGTTTAACTACGTCTGAGTTTAATACGTCTGGTTTAACTACGTCTGAGTTTAATACGTCTGGTTTAACTATGTCTGGTTTAACTACGTCTGAGTTTAATACGCCTGGTTTAACTATGTCTGAGTTTAATAAGTCTGGTTTAACTACGTCTGAGTTTAACTATGTCTGGTTTAACTACGTCTGGTTTAACTATGTCTGAGTTTAATACGTCTGGTTTAACTACGTCTGAGTTTAATACGTCTGGTTTAACTACGTCTGAGTTTAATACGTCTGAGTTTAATACATCTGGTTTAACTATGTCTGAGTTTAACTATGTCTGGTTTAACTATGTCTGGTTTAACTATGTCTGAGTTTAATACGTCTGGTTTAACTACGTCTGAGTTTAATACGTCTGGTTTAACTACGTCTGAGTTGAACTACGTCTGAGTTTAATACGTCTGGTTTAACTATGCCTGGTTTAACTATTCCTGGTTTAACTATGTCTGAGTTTAACTACGTCTGGTTTAACTACGTCTGAGTTTAATATGTCTGAGTTTAACTATGTCTGAGTTTAACTACGTCTGAGTTCAACTACGTCTGGTTTAACTATGTCTGAGTTTAACTATGTCTGAGTTTAACTACGTCTGAGTTTAACTACGTCTGAGTTTAACTACGTCTGAGTTTAGCTACGTCTGAGTTTAACTACATCTGAGTTTAATACGTCTGGTTTAACTACGTCTGAGTTTAACTACATCTGAGTTTAACTACGTCTGAGTTTAGCTACGTCTGAGTTTAACTACGTCTGAGTTTAGCTACGTCTGAGTTTAACTACATCTGAGTTGGACAGGTGGTGACTGTTGATATGAGAAGAACTGGTGGTTGTAGGTTTAATATTAAGAATCAGGGTACCACAGTGTGACAGCATATAGTCTGAACAGATTCACATTTACTAAAACCAACTAGTTAGTTCTCATCTTCCATATAGACTGTGTTCTGTTAACAATCCCAAAGGGAACATTTTTACAGAGCTGCTTAAAAGTTAACGACCTATTTCCTCATAGGAATTATAGGAAAGTCCTGAAAGCAGAGACTTAGAACCCAGTCAACACATGAAACAGAAATATTTGACTAGTGTGTATTATTCAGTTAAGTGAGGCAATATTTCATAACAGAGAGGAGCTCCTCTGTGTGTTCAGACGTGTCTCCATCAGAGTAATGAGACTCAGGTGTGGTTCAGGTCCTGGTTTAGTTTCATTGTCTCAGTCTGATGTTTGTGGACAAAGGAGCTTTGTCTCAGAGCTCAGAGAAAGAGTTGTTGTTGCTCATCAGGCTGGAAAAGGTTCCAGAAGCATCTCTAAAGAGTTTGGAAGCCACAAATAATCCACAGTCAGACAGATTGAAGACGACAGGAGTGGTCCACCAACAAAGATCACTCCATGATAGTCTGAGAGGAACCAGAGGAACCCAGGGGAACTTCTAAGCAGCTAAAGGCCTCTCTCTCATTGGCTGATGGTAATGTTGATGAATCCACTGAACAACCATGGTGTGATGGACAAAGACACTGCTCTCCAAGAAGAACATTTCTAAACATCATGTGGACAAGACAGAAGACTACTGGGACAATGTTTAGTGGACAGATGAGACCAAAGTAGAATAGTTTGGTTTAAATGAGATGAAGCATCAGAACCTCATCCCTCCATCAAACATGGGGGTGAAGCTAATGTCCTGGTTTGGGCCTGTTCTGCTGCATCTGGACCAGGACGCCTTGTCCTCATTGATGGACCAATGAACTCTAAAAGAAAATGTCAGGACATCTGTCCATGAGCTGAATGTGAAGAGAAACTGGGTCATGCAGCAAGACAAGGAGAACCAAGAACACAAGTGGTTCTACAAAAGAAGGCAACAGCAGATACTGGAAACAAGGAGGCGCTGATATGTACTGGCTCTAAACTAATAAATACTCTAGCATAGTATTTCTATTTAATGTGTTTGATTGGGTTTTCTTTGTCTAATTTCAGGACTTGTTTGAATAGGTTTTAGGAATGTGGCACATTCTGAACAACTCTGTTGATGCAAAAAGTCTAAACAAACTACTGAGGTAACAGGTTAGCGTTACAGAGGAAGGACAGGTGAGTCTTAAACTAGAGTCAGGGAGACCTGCAGTAGACATTTACTACTTTCAAACCTGAAAACAAACGTTGAGAGTTTAACAGATTTAGATTGTATGGGTTAGGGTTAGCGTAACTGAACAAGTATTATTATTTATATTATTTAGAATTCCATCCCTAGTTGATGATTGACACACAAACTGCACTAATTAACCATAGAGCCTGAACTACAGGGCCAAATACAAATACAGATAAAACTGTACCTGATGGCTAATGGTCCAACATCAGCTCCCTTCTGAACCTTTCAGAACATTCATTAACTTCTTTTGTTGGATGCACATTTTGATTAATGTAGAAGCCACGATTGTCAACAACAGTGTCCAAGAGAAACATTTAAGAGTCTAACTACAGACAACAAGATGGGTTGAAAATGGATTCACTGAACAAAGAGTATTTTACCAAGGTATTGGTCACATATTACTATATTCATATATAAATTCATTTTTTATGTAATCTGTCTTGTAAATCTGTCACTGACTGCAGCTCAGTTAGCTCAGAACTGTTGAGGTGCTGGTTGACAGGTTGATGGGTTGATGGGTGGTTCTGGCTCGGTGCTGATTGGCAGGGGTTGGTGTCGGTGGTGAGGCGGACTCTAACCGGGCTGCTCTTCTCCTTCTGTTTCAGAAAAGGCGGCCAGAGCCCCTTAAAATAAAAGGAGAGGGGGGAGCGGGACAGAGTCGCTCACACTGACACTGACAGCAACTTTATCCGACCTCACATGATGCTCCACGCTGATGCTCTGCTTTCACTTTGATCCACAGCTGTCATGATAACGTTTTAGTTTGCCATCATCAGTAACACCAGCTCCCAAACTGATGATAATCATTGGCACACGCCTCAGAAACTAATGCTAGCGCGCATGTTCTCCACTACTAATACTGCTTCTTTGTTTTTATTGCTTACATAAAGGCAGCTACCTCAGTGCACACATCTCTGAAAACTTTGCAATTTGCAGAATATTTGTGAAAATAAAAACATTATTTGGGAACAAATGGTTGTTCTGTTGAATTTTTGTTGGAACACATGTCAGCCTGTCAACCAACTAATCAATCAAGTAATCAGTCACTGTAGAGGACAATGTTTCTGTAATTGTCCACAAAATCAAACCATTTCATCTTTTTTGAGATGTAAAGTGTATTTAGTCCAGATTCTGGACCAAAGAAGAAACGTTCTCTTCTAACATCTTGGTGAATTTCCTGGTGTTTTATTTTATTTTGATGATATTTGTTGTAGTGTTAATGAGCTGAACGCAGTCATCTGTTTAAATGTCTGAATTTGGTTCTGAAACATTCTGATTAATGAGCTCCTCTACAGTTAAATCTCAGCTAACTTACTGAACCAAACGCATTGATGTCCTGCACACAACCATCAGGAGCCAGAGAAGCACCTTCAGTGACAGACTGCTCCTCCCAGGGTGCAGGACAAATAGACTGAGGAACTCCTTTGTCCCCCTCACTTGGGGGGAGGAGGACAAAAAAGAAAGACACTCAATCAGTTTTTTTTCAACTAACCTGCAGCAACTTGAGTGCAGTAATAATATGCCGCTGGTATTTTTCTATGTATGCAACAATCATGTACAGTTACAATATTTATTATTATTATTATTATTATTATTATTAATCTTTTGTGGGTGTTTGGTTTTTGGTTTTCTAATTGGTGTACATGTATGTCAGACAGTGCTGTATGCGATGGGGACGTCAATTTCTCTGCAGGAACCTTCCAAAGGGATCAATGAAGTTGTCTATCGATATCTATCTATCTATTTTTAGCCACAGAGCACCTGTCTGCAGAGACAAATGGGTGGTAGTTCCCCATCAGCTTTATAAAAGCCTCAAATCTTCATCTAGACTTGACACAAACACATGCAGATAAACGTTAACCCTCCTCTTCCATTATATGCTGTACAGTCAGCCTAGGACAAAAGATGGACCTGGTTCTGGAGGACATGGAACAGGTTGAGGACAAGAACCAAGAGAATGAGGTGAGCCTCACTGGACCTTGATCATTACACAACAACAAACACAGCTTCATGGGAATGTAGCCAACTGTGGCGATGTCCAGCCTTTCATTCACAAACTCTTCAGTTAACACAGGAAACATCAGTCTTCTCCTGGATAATGAGCTCAATGGTAGAATGTGATGATGTCCAGGAGACATCAAATGTCCACAGGTTGAATTGTGTGGACATTGTCTCCTGTAGTGGAATCAGTAGGATGTTGGAGCCACATTCACTTTCAAGAGGTAAAAACCCAACGTGGAACACTTTGGGTTTCTTGGTTCTCCACATGTCCAGATGGAGAGTGGGCCTGGTTCTATTGTTACTAGAACCTTTGTAGAATATGTTTTTCCATGGAGGAAGGACAGTAAAGTCAGATTAACTTAAAAGCATCAGAACATGAGAAAAGGATTGGATCAGACGTTGAGCCCCTATTTGTGTCTGGAACCAAGGCAACCATGACAGAACCAGAGTCAGAACCAGAAGACATCAAAAGGTTGTGGCTTAGAATAAAATCAGGTTCCTCTGTGTGTCTCGTTTCAGGCAGAATGTGGACATCAACGGACACCACGGATGGACAGCATCCAGAAGGAGGCTGAAGACTCTGTCATAGCTCACATGAAGGAAAGGTTAGCAGCTCGCCTCCACAGGTTGTCACACAAGGATTTAAATTAAGTCTTAGGTGGAAATGAAGAAGAGAACTAAGAACTGACTGAATTTGTACAACTGTTATCACAGAGGACTGATCTGGAGCAGTGATGTTAATCAGATTGAATCAGTTTCTCTAATAATGTGCCATCCTTCTTGTTTCAGGCTGCAGCAGGAGCGCCTGGAGGAGGCCCGTGTGGCCGAGGAGATGGCCAGGAAGGCAGCAGAGGAGGCCGTCCGACTGCTGGAGGTGGAGCATTCGGCTAAGATCGTCATAGAAACACTGCCAGAGTCCAGCGAGCAGTAAGTCAAATAAAGACATGATGCTTGATCAGAAATGCCCTGGATCCATAATACTACTCAGACCTGGTTCTGGAATAATACTCAGTTCAATAAAAATACTCTGTTCACACCTGACGTTTAACTCCGTCTCCAGATGTGATCTCAGTGTGTGTGTCTGTAAATGAGCAGCAGCGCCATCATGTGGTCAGTAGAATATTAATGGATCTCTACCTACCACTGGATCAGAACCATCAACAGCTGCTTGGTGACTTGGAGACATGATCCACATTTAGGAACCAGATGGAAACACTCTCACATGAGAACATCTGATTTATTTAGAGACAAAGACTCAGATTAGACCTGAACCCTGAAGCTTCATCCTCAGAGGATCCAGGTCTCTGCTGAGGGACAAACATCAGTGATGATGAAACTGAACGTGACCCAGGACTCAATGTGTGTTCACACCAAAGAAATGAGGTCACGTGTTCACATCAGGGGCCTCATGTACAGAGACTTGTGTGGATTTCCTTCTAAAACGGGGCCACACTCAAATCTCAAAGAACATGTCCTTTGTACGTCCCAGTCAATGTGGGATGGAGGCGCATGTTGTACCTGACACCTCCATGGCCCCGCCCCCTTTTAAATGTGCAGCTTATTTTTAAATTGACCCTCCATCTAAGGTTCCTCTCTCTGCTCGTCTTACTATTCTAATTAAAACATAACAATGAGTAAGACGCAAATAAGAAGAGACACTGGACTGGAGACAGACGTGTCCTCTGTGACAGCTGCCCCCCACCGGAGACAGACGTGTCCTCTGTGACAGCTGACCTCCACCGGAGACGGACCTGTCCTCTGTGACAGCTGTCCTCCACCGGAGACGGACGTGTCCTCTGTGACAGCTGTCCTCCACTGGAGACGGACCTGTCCTCTGTGACAGCTGTCCTCCACTGGAGACAGACGTGTCCTCTGTGACAGCTGTCCTCCACTGGAGTGGAGACAGACGTGTCCTCTGTGACAGCCGTCCTCCACTGGAGACAGACGTGTCCTCTGTGACAGCCGTCCTCCACTGGAGACAGACGTGTCCTCTGTGACAGCCGTCCTCCACTGGAGTGGAGACAGACGTGTCCTCTGTGACAGCCGTCCTCCACTGGAGACAGACGTGTCCTCTGTGACAGCTGTCCTCCACTGGAGACAATCATGTCCTCTGTGACAGCTGTCCTCCAGTGTAGACAGACGTGTCCTCTGTGACAGCTGTCCTCCAGTGTAGACAGACGTGTCCTCTGTGACAGCTGTCCTCCACTGGACTGGAGACAGACGTGTCCTCTGTGACAGCTGTCCTCCAGTGTAGACAGACGTGTCCTCTGTGACAGCTGTCCTCCACTGGACTGGAGACAGACGTGTCCTCTGTGACAGCTGTCCTCCATGTCCCACAGTGCTGGTTAATGTTCCATCATGTCATGGTTCTTTTCAGTCCATAGCTCTGATTACATTCAGAGAACCAGCTGTTCAGATGCATTGTGGGTATTTGATCTACCTGGCTCCGCCCCCTTTCACGGCTGGCAGGGCTCTGCTCAGGGTTCCCACATTGATCAGCTCTCAGTGTCTCCAGAGGATCAACAGACATGACACTGGTGAATGAACGGACACGTTCACCTCGTTTACCTCTTTTCTGAACTTTTCCGTCAATGAGTACGTACATAACGTTTTTGTCTGCAGCCTCCCTTCACATGAGGTCCCTGGACCAAGTCCCTGGTCTGAATGAGGCCTGAGTCTAGGATGGATCTAGATTTTAAGACAAACACTTTGAATCCCCCAAAGTCACAAGTTCACATTGAATCTGAAACTCGTTTGTTGTCGACAGACTGCCCAACATCCTGGAGGAGGAGAACGAGGATGAACCAGAGTAAGTCCATGAAAACAAACACAAACCTGTTTCTGCCTTCACCTCTGATGCTAACGCTGCTGCAGCTCTATGCTAACTGAAAAGATACAGAACATGGTGGAAGAACTCTTCACCTTGGTTTGCTTTCATTTGGTATAAATGTGCAGGGAAGAGAAAGTGATGGCGCTCCAGCCTCTGCAGCAGCTGAAGCTTTCTGACTGGATGAGCTGATGTTTCTGACGCAGTCTCTCCATCTTGTTTGTGATTTGCTGCACACATTCAGGTTGCTAAACCTGCAGGAGGACAGTGACGACAGCACAGACAATCCTGAGGAGAATAAAGTAGCAGAGGATAATAACAAGAGCACTGTTGAGGAAGAGAAAAAAACTGATGTGTAAGTGGAAGTTGAACAGGATGAACAGTTCTGTCAGAGTCTCCATATGAGACATCAATGCTGCAGTGAGAGCTTTGGCTTTGGTACCTTCACCTCATCTAAGCTTTGACTTCTTCACATCTTTTTAGTACCGGGTTCTGCTGTCTTACTGACCAGAGGCATCATCTACAAAGACTTGTGTGGATTTCCTCCTTAAACGCGACGCACGCTCAGATCTACAAGCATTTTTGCTTTGCACATTCTAAGCGAGAGTCCCTGCCTGGTCACGCCCCCTCCCTGACCACGCCCCATCCATGACCACGCCCCTGTCTGACCACGCCCCCTTTAAATATGCAGATTACATTTACATTGATCCTCCACCTGAGGTTCCCTCTCTGCTCCAGGAGAGAAAGACACCTGGAGACGCTGCTGACTGGACTGGAGACAGACCTGTCCTCTGTGACAGCTGTCCTCCACTGGAGACAGACGTGTCCTCTGTGACAGCTGTCCTCCATGTCCCACAGTGCTGGTTAATGAAGCATCATCTGATCATTGATGTTCCATCATGTCATGGTTCTTTTCAGTCCATAGCTCTGATTACATTCAGAGAACCAGCTGTTCAGATGCATTGTGGGTATTTGATCTACCTGGCTCCGCCCCCTTTCACGGCTGGCATGGCTCAGGGTTTTCATTGATGACAGTTTCCCAGCATCAGCTCTCAGTGTCTCCAGAGGATTAACAGACATGACGCTGGTGAATGAACGGACACGTTCACCTCGTTTACTCTGATTCATCTGAACTTTACTGAGAACAAGAACGTAGGAACGTCTTTGTGAGAACACACAACCTTCGTACATGAGGCCCCTGGTACCTGCTGCTAACAGGTCATCATGAAAACCTGGTTTTAGATGATCTGATCTGGTCCTAAATGTCCTAGAGTTTGTTCTCCTGTGTCTTCCTAAAGTCTGTCCTTGTCTTCTCCTAGAGTTGGTCTCCTGTGTCTTCCTAAAGTCTGTCCTTGTCTTCCTTGTCTTCTCCTAGAGTTGGTCTCCTGTGTCTTCCTAAAGTCTGTCCTTGTCTTCCTTGTCTTCTCCTAGAGTTGGTCTCCTGTGTCTTCCTAAAGTCTGTCCTTGTCTTCCTTGTCTTCTCCTAGAGTTGGTCTCCTGTGTCCTCCTAAAGTCTGTCCTTGTCTTCCTTGTCTTCTCCTAGGGTTGGTCTCCTGTGTCCTCCTAAAGTCTGTCCTTGTCTTCCTTGTCTTCTCCTAGAGTTGGTCTCCTGTGTCCTCCTAAAGTCTGTCCTTGTCTTCCTTGTCTTCTCCTAGAGTTGGTCTCCTGTGTCCTCCTAAAGTCTGTCCTTGTCTTCCTTGTCTTCTCCTAGAGTGGACTGGATTCAGTCAAAGTTAATGTAGTGTGGAGAGGGTAGCTGGTACCTTGTGTTCTCTCTGCTCATCCAACGCTGCCATAAACTCCCTAACCCTCTCTGGAAGATGTTTCTCCTTGACGTTGTCTCCAGGAAACGTTCAGTGTTTGTTGTTGTTGTTTGGCTGCAGCCTTTGACTGATGGATGATGATCAGCTACTACCACCTCACCACACATCCACAGACACTAGATACTGACTGACAGAGGACTAGCTTCATTTAAAAACGCATGGTTGGTCTGTTCTGACACCTGTCCTCCTTCAGCAGGTGTCTGGTGGATGTCTGTCTGGCTGAAGATGAAGGAAAACCTGAAGTCACTCCTTCAGCAGCAGAGGCCTCATCTTTCGGGGATCAGGTAAAACCCATTAAATCTAAAGCTTCAGTTAATTCTCTACCCAGTGCTGCTCTGACAAATGATCAGACTTACTGTACTATTGAGTTACTGTTTGAAGATGTGTGATTCAGTTTTACTTTGTCCTTTTTTCTCAGACCAGAGCAGCTGCAGAAGAAGAAGGTGAATGTGGAGGTGAGAGCTGAAAAACTAAAGATTTGTTGCTTGGGTTTTTATTTTTGGCTTCATTTATTTTCCTACTGTTGTTTTAGAAATGACTTTGTTTCTTTGTCCTGTTTCACTTCTTACTGGTTGGACCTTGTTCTCATGTTGATCTTTCTCTACCCAGTTCTCTACATTTGTTCTCCGATAAAGAGCTTTCTGCTTCGATTCCCTGGCGCTGCTGACTGTCTGGAGAGCTGCAGGAAACTGATGCATGACCATTACCTTACCCCTCCCACGCTGTTCATGCCGGCGCCGCCTCCTGAGCTCGCCCAGCTAACCCAGCGGGCGCTCGACTGCTGCTCGACCATCTTCAGCCGCTTCAGAAGCCTTCAGTCCAACTCCCAGCATCCTCAGCAGCCTTAATCCCAGAGTCCTAGAAAACACCCCTAGACGCATCCTGTAGATCAACCCTCAGAAGTGCCAAACAAAACTCACGCTGCCATCTCCCACATCCTCCCCAACGTCACTGCCATCATGCTTTGCAGTTTTGCTTCACCACCAGCTGCCAGCCGGCTGCTCTTCAGGTGATCTTGGAGGTGGAAAACTCATCATGTCTTAGTTTTGGTTAAAGAGCATCAAACTGTAGACGTCAGCGTCCAACAGCAGATTATAGAGACTCGCTCAGATGCAGGAAGAAATCTGATCCAACAGTTTTCTTTCTTGTTGCGTGAAGCTCCGCTGCTGAAGGTGGAGGACATGAATCAGGAGGTGGAGCATAGAAAAGCCCTGAACATCCCCCAGATTATCACAACTCCAGAACCAAGGTCCGTCGCTCTGTTGACTCCAAAGACCAGGTACCAGACATGCATGCTGCAGCTCACAGGCCACATGTCCATGAATATCAGCTGTCATCTCTTCTTCTTCATGTCTTCAGTCATGCAGGTGATGTGTCGGCAGACAAGGACGATGAGGAACTGCTGGGAGTCGGTCCAAAGACCTGGTCCAATCAGGGAGACCTTCTGACTGCAGATGACGAGTGAGAGACACAAAGACCTGGCATGAGGTCCCTCTGTGTCCTCCATGTCCTCCGTGCCCTAACCTCTCTGTCGTCCTGTAGGATACGTCCTCTGTCTGCAGCCAGCGTTGGCAGTGTCGTGGTCCAAGATCGTCTGAGCGAGCTCGTCAGGCTTTTCAAAGGTCGGACAGAACGGCAAAAAGACCGACTGGTGGACCCGGACGAGTCAGAGGAGGAAAGTCCATCAGCCTGTACGTATGTCTCTGTCCTCATTAGGTCGTCATGTATCTGTCTTCAGGAAGATTCACTTTAAGTAAAAGGACAGAAAGTCTGTGGAGGTTAATCAGGTCATGATATAAATTAAAGAACCAGATGAAACAAAGACGTCTGGACTAGAAGACGTTTCCTCCAAGTGTTCAACTCTAAATAACTGGTGGGGAGTTTAGGTTTTTATCAGCTGAAGGTCACATGACTAGAGTCTGTTAATGAGCTGGTACTCACCTGGACCTGGACCTGGAGGAAACTTCACATTAACCTGCTGGTTTTAATGTGGTTCACAAACTGTCCAACTCATAATCAGTCATCAGACTACATCCATCTAAATAATTCTGATCTTATCTCTGCAGCCCCGACCAAGGCTCCACCCCCTCCTCCTCCCCCACCTCCCCCAGGAGAGGAGAAGGAGGATGACACAACAAAAGCAGCAGCAGAAGAAGAAGAGGAGGAGGAGGAGACATTGTTCCAGTTTGAGCTCCTGGGTCAACCTGTCAAAATCCCCAAACCATTCAAACTTCCCCCGATGCCGGACTGGCTGCGAGCCATCGTGGCGTACCGCTTCCCCTCCAGCATCGACCCCTTCACCGGTCAGCTGATCTGATGATTGACAGATAAACTCATAGATGTAAATGTTTTGGACTGAGTAGAGCAGATGTTGATGGGTCTCAGGTTTTCATCAGAGAAATAAATAATCTGACAAAGTCTGGGACATTTTATTAAGCATCAGGACCTAGCACATGAAGAAGATCACGCTGTCTGATGGTCATGTTGACCTCTGCCTCTTCTCAGACCTGATCTATGTCATCTGGCTCTTCTTCGTCGTGGCGGCTTGGAACTGGAATGTGTGGTTGATCCCGGTCCGCTGGGCGTTCCCTTACCAAACCCCAGAGAACATCCACCTATGGCTGCTGACCGACTACACCTGTGACCTGATCTACATCACCGACATCCTGGTCTTCCAGCCCAGACTGCAGTTCGTCCGTGGAGGAGACATCGTGGTGAGCAGAATAAAAAATAAATCAAAGAACTTCATGATTTGATCTCCTTAAGTGTAACTCGTCTTTAACGTCAACGTCTATTTTCCAGTGTGATAAAAAGGACATGAGAGAGAATTACATGTCCACTGAGAGATTCAAGGTGAGAACATCCATCAATCAACAGCTTTTATGCAGAATATCATGTAGCTGCAAGTGTTGATTCATGTGTTCATCAACATTAATAAGGTCTTATAATGGCGGCTCATTAAACATCTGAAGAATGACGATACATAGAAATACATTCAATTTAAAGCTGCAGTAGGCAGGATTGTGAAGATCCAAGCCCCGCCCCCCACAAGGGAGAGCTGTGCACGATAGAGCGCGCGCATATTGGCCCTGGAATACTATGAAATGCGTGTCCATGAGCAGTGATTGACACTCTGTTAGACACACCCCTGGCCTTGATTAGTGCATCTGAGAGTGGAGCGCTACAGGCTGCAGGAGGGGCCAGAGGAGCCACATTTAAAATGACCTGCTTCATGCAGTTATACTTGAACATAGGGTCAGTTTCAGCAAATATGACAGAACGCTTTATAAGACTTGCCTGCTGCACCTTTAATAGCATCATTAAATCTGTTCAGTTTAAGAAAACCATGTGTTAAATCATGGATCATGAGTCAGAGGGAGATCAGACGTCCAGATTATGTTGGAGTTTCTCTGATCAGAGTGTTTTCTGTTTGTTTCCCAGATGGACGTCATCAGTCTGTTTCCCTTGGAGATCTTTTACTATTTCACAGGAGTGAACTCTCTGCTGAGGTTCCCTCGTCTGCTGAAGGTCAGGAGGTTTCTGAGCTTCGTTCATGTGTCTCTGACCCAGTTTTTAAAATAAACGGTTGTTTCTGTTTCTCAGTACATGGCTTTCTTTGAGTTCAACGACAGGATGGAGGCTGTGATGAAGAAAGCCTACATCTACAGGTGTGTCTTCTTCAGATTCTTTTCAAATGTTCCATCATGTTCCATAACGAAAAAAGTCAAGATGAGGGGATTCAGGATTCAAAGCGTTTACTGTCATGTGCTCAGTGTAGAAACATGTTTCCCAGTAGTTTTATAATTTAAACATTATACAAAACTATAGAAAGAGAACATAAAACATAAATATAATACAAATGAGAAAGTAAACAATGAACTGATACGTACTGAAAAAGTGACCAGTTAGTCCACGACTGTAGACTCCTGCCAGCTGTTGAGGAGTCTGATGGCAGCGGGAAACAAAGACTTCTTCAGTCTCAAGGTCTGACGTATAAATAAACACAATAAGAGATCAATAACTCCAGATGTTTCCCTTTATGGTAGAGCAAAGATGACCAAGATGAAATGTTTAACTTTTACAGAACGTCAGCTGTTTGGTTCTGGTCTCAGCGTTCTGTCCAGAACTCTGACTAAAACAGAGCGACACCTGGTGGACAAATCAGGAGCAGGCACACACTTTTTTGAAGAATTGCAGTTGATGTGTTCGATGTAAAAACGACAGCATGACAAGATAAAAAACCAATAAGATGAAAATCTGCCATCAGAGTGTTCTATTTCTATATATTTAGAACTCCTCCAAAGTGTAACCCAGTGTATATAATTTTAAATAGCGGTTTCACTGAAGTAGCGGCTCCAGGTGAGCTCCTTGAGGAACTCCACATATGATCATCTTTGTCCTATTGTTGTGGTGTTTGTGCTGAATCAGGGTGATCCGGACCTCCACCTACCTGCTCTACTCTCTGCACATCAACGCCTGCCTCTTCTACTGGGGCTCCGACTATGAAGGACTGGGATCCACCAAGTGGGTCTACAATGGAAAAGGCAACGCGTAAGAACCTCCGTCATCTCTGATATTACATCCTGTTACTACGGCTACTAAAAGAGATGCAGCAAAGGAGAAGTGGTTTTTACTGTAAACAATAAGACATTCATTCATTCCTTCATCTTCTGTACCGTCTCATTCCTGTTAAGGGTCACGGGCAGAGGTGTCAAAAGTATTCACATTCCGTACTTAAGTAAAAGTATGGATACTTTTACTTACGGAAGTACTTAGCTATAAACTATCAAAACAGTGTGTTGCCATAGCAATGCTAACGTTGTAAACTAGCTTCCAAAAATCCTCAAAAAGCTAATGATAGCACCAGAAACCACACCATACCTGAGTTTGTTTGTTTTTTCACATTAGACCAGTAGTTCTCAGATAGTGGGTCAGGTGGACTTTCAGTTAGTGTCTTTATTGATGCTTGAACGATAAACAAGCTTCCAGTCACTAGGTGGCAGCAGAGCTCAAACTGATCAACAGGCTGCCTGTTCACAACAGTAGAAGAAGAACAGGACGCACATCGACTTTCCGTCTCTAGTCCGATGCTCTAATCGTGTCCGATCCTGTCACGTCTTTTACGTCTTGTCATCCGTGGAGGTTAAAAAAGTAACGAGCCTGTTTTTCAAATGTAAGGAGTAGAAAGTACAGATATATGTGAACAAATGTAGGGAGTAAAAGTAAAAAGTCTTCAGAAAAAGAAATACTCAAGTAAAGTACAGGTACCTGAAAAATCTACTTAAGTACAGTAACAAAGTATTTGTACTTCGTTACTTGACACCTCTGGTCACGGGGTCCCCAATCAAACACATGAGACACAAATATTAGACTAAAATGAGCCAATATAACATATTAGTGAGGTGCACCTACAAGTTCAAAGGTCCATGTGTTCAGATTAGAATTAATAGTTTCATTACGTCTGGATTAGAAGAGATTAAACGTTTTATTATCTCTGGATTAGAACAAATTAAATGTTTAACTATCTCTGGATTAGAACAGGTTAGTAGTTTCATTATCTCTGGATTAGAACAGATTAAATGTTTTATTATCTCTGGATTAGAACAAATTAAACGTTTAATTATCTCTGGATTAGAACAGATTAAACGTTTAATTATCTCTAGATTAAAACAGATTAGTAGTTTTATTATCTCTGGATTAGAACAAATTAAACGTTTAATTATCTCTGGATTAGAACAAATTAAACGTTTAATTATCTCTGGATTAGAACAAATTCAACGTTTAATTATCTCTGGACTAGAACAAATTAAACGTTTAATTATCTCTAGATTAAAACAGATTAGTAGTTTTATTATCTCTGGATTAGAACAGATTAAACGTTTAATTATCTCTGGATTAGAACAGATTGAACGTTTTATTATCTCTGGATTAGAACAGATTAGTAGTTTAATTATATCTGGATTAGAACAGATTAATAGTTTAATTATCTCTGGATTAGAACAGATTACACTTTTTATTATCTCTGGATTAGAACAGATTAATAGTTTTATTATCTCTGGATTAGAACAAATTAAACATTTAATTATCTCTGGATTAAAACAGATTAAACGTTTAATTATCTCTAGATTAAAACAGATTAGTAGTTTTATTATCTCTGGATTAGAACAAATTAAACGTTTAATTATCTCTGGATTAGAACAAATTAAACGTTTAATTATCTCTGGATTAGAACAAATTCAACGTTTAATTATCTCTGGACTAGAACAAATTAAACGTTTAATTATCTCTAGATTAAAACAGATTAGTAGTTTTATTATCTCTGGATTAGAACAGATTAAACGTTTAATTATCTCTGGATTAGAACAGATTGAACGTTTTATTATCTCTGGATTAGAACAGATTAGTAGTTTAATTATATCTGGATTAGAACAGATTAATAGTTTAATTATCTCTGGATTAGAACAGATTACACTTTTTATTATCTCTGGATTAGAACAGATTAATAGTTTTATTATCTCTGGATTAGAACAAATTAAACGTTTAATTATTTTTGGATTAGAACAGATTAATAGTATTGTTGTCCCACAGTTACATCCGCTGTTACTACTTCGCTGTGAAGACGCTGATCACCATCGGAGGACTTCCAGACCCCACCACCGTCTTTGAGATCTGCTTCCAGCTCATCAACTACTTTGTCGGTGTCTTCGCTTTCTCCATCATGATTGGTCAGGTCAGTCAGCCAGCAACCTGTCCAGGGTTCTGGTTCCCTTTGACCAACCCAGACCCAGACCCAAGACCAGATCCAGGACCAGACCCAGGACCAGACCAGACCAGACCCAAGACCAGACCCAGACCCAGACCCAGACCCAGGACCAGACCAGACCCAGACCAGACCAGACCAGACCCAGACCCAGACCCAGGACCAGACCAGACCCAGACCCAGGACCAGACCCAGGACCAGACCCAAGACCAGACCCAGACCCAGGACCAGACCAGACCAGACCAGACCCAGACCAGACCCAGACCAGACCAGACCCAGACCAGACACAGACACAGACACAGACACAGACCCAGACCCAGACCCAGACCCAAGACCAGACCAGACCCAGACCAGACCAGACCAGACCAGACCAGACCAGACCCAGACCCAGACCCAGACCAGACCCAGACCCAGACCAGACCCATGACCCAGACCAGACCAGACCAGACCAGACCCAGACCCAGGACCAGACCCAGACCCAGACCCACAATCAGAATCAGATCTTTCTTCTGGCATTAATATGATCCTGGTTTTGATAGATGAGGGACGTAGTTGGAGCAGCCACTGCTGGTGAGAACTATTACCGGGCCTGTATGGATAGCACCGTCAAGTACATGAACTCCTACAACATCCCCAGCGAGGTCCAGAACCGCATCAAGACCTGGTATGACTACACCTGGAAGAGCCAAGGCATGCTGGGTAAGAACCCAATCAGTGACTGGGGTCAGAGATGAACTGTTTCCATGGAGACCAAATAAATACCAAAATAATACCAAAATAATACTCCTCCCCCTCCATGTCCTCCTCCATGTCCTCCCCCTCCATGTCCTCCTCCATGTCATCCTCCTCCATGTCCTCCTCCATGTTCTCCTCCATGTCCTCCTCCATGGCATCCTCCTCCTCCTCCATGTCCTCCTCCAAGTTCTCCTCCATGTCCTCCTCCAAGTTCTCCTCCATGTCCTCCTCCATGTCATCCTACATGTCCTCCTCCTCCTCCTCCATGTCCTCCTCCTCCTCCATGTTCTCCTCCATGTCCTCCTCCATGTCCTCCTCCTCCATGTCCTCCTCCATATCCTCCTCCATGTCCTCCGCCAAGTTCTCCTCCATGTCCTC
Source organism: Planiliza haematocheilus (assembly GCA_005024645.1). Lineage (NCBI taxonomy): Eukaryota > Metazoa > Chordata > Actinopteri > Mugiliformes > Mugilidae > Planiliza > Planiliza haematocheilus. The sequence continues at coordinate 162,259 of SRSE01001115.1, read as the reverse complement.
TTCCATGTCCTCCTCCATGTCCTCCTCCTCCATGTCCTCCTCCATGTCCTCCTCCAGTCCTGAATGTCTAGAGTCTTAGAAGACGCCCAAGATGTCTCCACGTCTCCATGGTCTCTGTCCACATGGAGTCCATCTTGGTTCATCTTCTTTTTCTACCTCCATGTTTCTGTTGCTCACCTGATGGTGATTAGTAAAGGTTACCATGGTTACCACCCCAGCCTCTACTCTTTTACTCCCACTTATTGGTGTCATACTAGACTCTGGTAAAGCTGTGGCGTTTGTCTGATGTTCTTCCACTGAGGGTCAACAGAAAGACGTGTTGTACATATCTACTGTATGGACCCTGAACGTCTCATGGTGGCTTCATAGTCTGATCTGTGATGTCTCTGCAGATGAGCAGGAGCTCCTGGTGCAGCTTCCTGCTAAGATGAGGCTGGACATCGCTGTGGACGTCAACTATGCCATCGTCAGTAAAGTCGCTCTGTTCCAGGTCAGACTCACACGCTGCTGGAGACTTTTATTCTGACAGGATGAAACTGACCAAACTAAATAAATGTGTTTGTGTCTCAGGGCTGTGACAGACAGATGGTGTTTGACATGTTGACCCGCCTCAAGTCTGTTGTCTACCTGCCTGGAGACTTTGTCTGCAAAAAGGTGAGGACATACCTGAGGGTTGGCCCTGTCACTGACCTCTAACCTCTGACCCTGTCACTGACCTCTGACCTCTAACACTGTCACTGACCTCTGACCCTGTCATTGACCTCTGACCTCTAACACTGTCACTGACCTCTAACACTGTCATTGACCTCTGACCTCTAACACTGTCACTGACCTCTGACCCTGTCACTGACCTCTAACACTGTCACTGACCTCTGACCCTGTCACTGACCTCTGACCCTGTCATTGACCTCTGACCTCTAACACTGTCACTGACCTCTAACACTGTCATTGACCTCTGACCTCTAACACTGTCACTGACCTCTGACCCTGTCACTGACCTCTGACCCTGTCATTGACCTCTGACCCTGTCACTGACCTCTGACCCCGTCATTGACCTCTGACCCTGTCATTGACCTCTGACCCTGTCATTGACCTCTGACCCTGTCACTGACCTCTGACCCCGTCATTGACCTCTAATACTGTCATTGACCTCTAACACTGTCATTGACCTCTGACCCTGTCATTGACCTCCGACCTCTGACCCTGTCATTGACCTCTGACCCTGTCATTGACCTCTGACCCTGTCACTGACCTCTGACCCTGTCATTGACCTCTGACCTCTAACACTGTCACTGACCTCTAACACTGTCATTGACCTCTGACCCTGTCACTGACCTCTGACCCTGTCATTGACCTCTGACCCTGTCATTGACCTCTGACCCTGTCACTGACCTCTGACCCCGTCATTGACCTCTAATACTGTCATTGACCTCTAACACTGTCATTGACCTCTGACCCTGTCATTGACCTCCGACCTCTAACACTGTCATTGACCTCTGACCCTGTCATTGACCTCTGACCCTGTCACTGACCTCTGACCCTGTCATTGACCTCTGACCTCTAACACTGTCACTGACCTCTAACACTGTCATTGACCTCTGACCCTGTCACTGACCTCTGACCCTGTCATTGACCTCTGACCCTGTCATTGACCTCTGACCCTGTCACTGACTGAGGGTGTTGTTTCAGGGTGAGATCGGCAGGGAGATGTACATCATCAAACAGGGTGAGGTTCAGGTGGTGGGAGGTCCTGACCTGCAGACAGTGTTCGTCACCATCAGAGCCGGCTCAGTGTTTGGAGAGATCAGGTCCGAGCTCCTTCTTGTCTTCCTGTCTTCATGTCGTCCTGTTGTCCTTTCATCCTGTTGTTAAACCTTCAGTTCCTCTAACGTCCACTAGAGCACCATCATAGACCTCCATGTTAAATCAGCGTTTTTATTTATATTTAATCAAACCACCATCTTTCCTCAATCTCAACCAAACACTGCTCCTCTCTGATTGGTCAGCCTGCTGGCGGGAGGCGGAGGAAACCGGCGTACAGCCAACGTGAAAGCACACGGCTTCGCCAACCTCTTCATCCTGGATAAGAAAGACCTGGCGGAGATCCTGGTTCACTATCCCGAGTCCCAGAAACTGCTCCGCAAGAAGGCCAAGTACATACCTATACTGCATCATGTTATATATCAACCATGAGGTCATCTATAATCTATACAACAACCATCAGTTTATCTATAATCTATACAACAACCATGAGGTCATCTATAATCTATACAACAACTATGAGGTCATCTATAATCTATACAACAACCATGAGGTCATCTATAATCTATACAACAACTATGAGGTCATCTATAATCTATACAACAACTATGAGGTCATCTATAATCTATACAACAACTATGAGGTCATACATAATCTATACAAGAACTATGAGGTCATCTATAATCTATACAACAACTATGAGGTCATCTATAATCTATACAACAACTATGAGGTCATATATAATCTATACAACAACTATGAGGTCATCTATAATCTATACAACAACTATGAGGTCATATATAATCTATAAAACAATTATGAGTTTATCTATAATATATACAACAACCATCAGTTTATCTATAATCTATACAACAACCATGAGTTTATCTATAATCTATACAACAACTATGAGGTCATCTATAATCTATACAACAACCATGAGGTCATCTATAATCTATACAACAACCATGAGGTCATCTATAATCTATACAACAACTATGAGGTCATCTATAATCTATACAACAACCATGAGGTCATCTATAATCTATACAACAACTATGAGGTCATCTATAATCTATACAACTATGAGGTAATATATAATCTATACAACAACCATCAGTTTATCTATAATCTATACAACAACCATGAGGTCATCTATAATCTATACAACAACCATGAGGTCATCTATAATCTATACAACAACTATGAGGTCATCTATAATCTATACAACAACTATGAGGTCATATATAATCTATACAACAACCATGAGGTCATCTATAATCTATACAACAACTATGAGGTCATATATAATCTATACAAGAACTATGAGGTCATCTATAATCTATACAACAACTATAAGGTCATCTATAATCTATACAACAACTATGAGGTCATCTATAATCTATACAACAACTATGAGGTCATATATAATCTATACAACAACCATGAGGTCATCTATAATCTATACAACAACTATGAGGTCATATATAATCTATACAAGAACTATGAGGTCATCTATAATCTATACAACAACTATAAGGTCATCTATAATCTATACAACAACTATGAGGTCATATATAATCTATACAACAACTATGAGGTCATCTATAATATATACAACAACTATGAGGTCATCTATAATCTATACAACAACTATGAGGTCATATACTGTATAATCTATACAACAACCATGAGGTCATCTATAATCTATACAACAACTATGAGGTCATCTATAATCTATACAACAACTATGAGGTCATATACTGTATAATCTATACAACAACCATGAGGTCATCTATAATCTATACAACAACTATGAGGTCATATATAATCTATACAACAACTATGAGGTCATCTATAATCTATACAACAACTATGAGGTCATATACTGTATAATCTATACAACAACCATGAGGTCATCTATAATCTATACAACAACTATGAGGTCATCTATAATCTATACAACAACTATGAGGTCATATACTGTATAATCTATACAACAACCATGAGGTCATCTATAATCTATACAACAACTATGAGGTCATATATAATCTATACAACAACTATGAGGTCATCTATAATCTATACAACAACTATGAGGTCATATACTGTATAATCTATACAACAACCATGAGGTCATCTATAATCTATACAACAACTATGAGGTCATATATAATCTATACAACAACTATGAGGTCATCTATAATCTATACAACAACTATGAGGTCATATATAATCTATACAACAACTATGAGGTCATATATAATCTATACAACAACTATGAGGTCATCTATAATCTATACAACAACCATGAGGTCATCTATAATCTATACAACAACCATCAGTTTATCTATAATCTATACAACAACCATCAGTTTATCTATAATCTATACAACAACCATCAGTTTATCTATAATCTATACAACAACCATGAGTTTATCTATAATCTATACAACAACTATGAGGTCATCTATAATCTATACAACAACCATGAGGTCATCTATAATCTATACAACAACCATGAGGTCATCTATAATCTATACAACAACCATGAGGTCATCTATAATCTATACAACAACTATGAGGTCATCTATAATCTATACAACAACCATGAGGTCATCTATAATCTATACAACAACTATGAGGTCATCTATAATCTATACAACAACTATGAGGTCATATACTGTATAATCTATACAACAACCATGAGGTCATCTATAATCTATACAACAACTATGAGGTCATATATAATCTATACAACAACTATGAGGTCATCTATAATCTATACAACAACTATGAGGTCATATACTGTATAATCTATACAACAACCATGAGGTCATCTATAATCTATACAACAACTATGAGGTCATCTATAATCTATACAACAACTATGAGGTCATATACTGTATAATCTATACAACAACCATGAGGTCATCTATAATCTATACAACAACTATGAGGTCATATATAATCTATACAACAACTATGAGGTCATCTATAATCTATACAACAACTATGAGGTCATATACTGTATAATCTATACAACAACCATGAGGTCATCTATAATCTATACAACAACTATGAGGTCATATATAATCTATACAACAACTATGAGGTCATCTATAATCTATACAACAACTATGAGGTCATATATAATCTATACAACAACTATGAGGTCATATATAATCTATACAACAACTATGAGGTCATCTATAATCTATACAACAACCATGAGGTCATCTATAATCTATACAACAACCATCAGTTATAATCTATACAAACCATCAGTTTATCTATAATCTATACAACAACCATCAGTTTATCTATAATCTATACAACAACCATGAGTTTATCTATAATCTATACAACAACTATGAGGTCATCTATAATCTATACAACAACCATGAGGTCATCTATAATCTATACAACAACCATGAGGTCATCTATAATCTATACAACAACCATGAGGTCATCTATAATCTATACAACAACTATGAGGTCATCTATAATCTATACAACAACCATGAGGTCATCTATAATCTATACAACAACTATGAGGTCATCTATAATCTATACAACTATGAGGTAATATATAATCTATACAACAACCATCAGTTTATCTATAATCTATACAACAACCATGAGGTCATCTATAATCTATACAACAACCATGAGGTCATCTATAATCTATACAACAACTATGAGGTCATCTATAATCTATACAACAACTATGAGGTCATATATAATCTATACAACAACCATGAGGTCATCTATAATCTATACAACAACTATGAGGTCATATATAATCTATACAAGAACTATGAGGTCATCTATAATCTATACAACAACTATAAGGTCATCTATAATCTATACAACAACTATGAGGTCATCTATAATCTATACAACAACTATGAGGTCATATATAATCTATACAACAACCATGAGGTCATCTATAATCTATACAACAACTATGAGGTCATATATAATCTATACAAGAACTATGAGGTCATCTATAATCTATACAACAACTATAAGGTCATCTATAATCTATACAACAACTATGAGGTCATATATAATCTATACAACAACTATGAGGTCATCTATAATATATACAACAACTATGAGGTCATCTATAATCTATACAACAACTATGAGGTCATATACTGTATAATCTATACAACAACCATGAGGTCATCTATAATCTATACAACAACTATGAGGTCATCTATAATCTATACAACAACTATGAGGTCATATACTGTATAATCTATACAACAACCATGAGGTCATCTATAATCTATACAACAACTATGAGGTCATATATAATCTATACAACAACTATGAGGTCATCTATAATCTATACAACAACTATGAGGTCATACTGTATAATCTATACAACAACCATGAGGTCATCTATAATCTATACAACAACTATGAGGTCATCTATAATCTATACAACAACTATGAGGTCATATACTGTATAATCTATACAACAACCATGAGGTCATCTATAATCTATACAACAACTATGAGGTCATATATAATCTATACAACAACTATGAGGTCATCTATAATCTATACAACAACTATGAGGTCATATACTGTATAATCTATACAACAACCATGAGGTCATCTATAATCTATACAACAACTATGAGGTCATATATAATCTATACAACAACTATGAGGTCATCTATAATCTATACAACAACTATGAGGTCATATAATCTATACAACAACTATGAGGTCATATATAATCTATACAACAACTATGAGGTCATATATAATCTATACAACATACACCATGAGGTCATCTATAATCTATACAACAACCATCAGTTTATCTATAATCTATACAACAACCATCAGTTTATCTATAATCTATACAGCAACTATGAAGTCATCTATAATCTATACAACAACTATGAGGTCATATATAATCTATACAACAACCATGAGGTCATCTATAATCTATACAACAACCATCAGTTTATCTATAATCTATACAACAACCATCAGTTTATCTATAATCTATACAGCAACTATGAAGTCATCTATAATCTATACAACAACTATGAGGTCATCTATAATCTATACAACAACCATGAGGTCATATATAATCTATACAACAACCATGAGTTTATCTATAATCTATACAACAACTATGAGGTCATCTATAATCTATACAAGAACTATGAGGTCATCTATAATCTATACAACAACCATGAGGTCATCTATAATCTATACAACAACTATGAGGTCATCTATAATATATACAACAACTATGAGGTCATCTATAATCTATACAACAACTATGAGGTCATCTATAATCTATACAACAACCATGAGGTCATCTATAATCTATACAACAACTATGAGGTCATCTATAATCTATACAACAACCATGAGGTCATATATAATCTATACAACAACCATGAGTTTATCTATAATCTATACAACAACTATGAGGTCATCTATAATCTATACAACAACTATGAGGTCATCTATAATCTATACAACTATGAGGTCATCTATAATCTATACAACAACTATGAGGTCATCTATAATCTATACAACAACCATCAGTTTATATTTCAGTTTTATTAAATCTTTATTTAGTTTAGCAATAATAATAATTATAGCAGATGTGTCTGTTCCGTTCATAGCTTGTCCTCTTCTTCCTCTTCTCCTCCTTATTTCATTTTTCTTCTTCTTCTTCTCTTTCTTGTTCTCCTTCCTCCTTTTTTCCTCTGCTTCTTCTCCTTCTTGTCCTCCTTGTTCTCTTTCTTCTTCCTGCTATGTCTACCTCTTCCTTCTTTTTCTCCTCCTTATCCTTATTCTTCTTTCTTCTCTTTCTCTTCCTTCTTCCTTTTTCTTTTTCTCCTCGTTCTTCCTCTTCTTCTACTTCCTCTTCCTTCCTTCCTTCTTTCTTTCTCCTCTTCTTCTCCCTCTTCTGCTCCTCCTTCCTCCTCTGTTTAATCTGGTGTCCTAACCAGGATTAGTGTCTAATGGGATCAGTCTGTTGTTCTACTTCCTGTTGTAGAACCGGGTCAGCTCAGCTCTGTGAAGCTCCTCCTCCTCTCTGATCAGTAACTCCTGTGTCTCTGTGGAGTCACACTCATATACCTCTGTCTCCGTAGGACGATGCTGACCAAAGACAAGAAGCCTGACGACAAGGGGGCCGGCAAAGGGGCGGCAGAGGTCATACCCCCCCGACCCGACACCCCCAAAATGTTCAAGGCAGCACTGAAGGTGACGGAGCAGGCTGGGATGGAGGGAACATTCGCCAAGCTGAAGAAGGTCTACAAAGAGACTGGAGAAGAGGTAAGGAGGGAGGGAATGAAGGACGACTGAAATAAAGAAGCAGGTGATCATCTCCTCCCTCTTCCTCCTCAGGCTCCTCCCTCCCTCTCTCCGGCTCCGCCACCTTCTCCGATGCACCGGCGCTCTCCGATCCCTCGCACTCTGGCTCCAGACGATGGACACGACGCCGTGGTGGAGGCTGCCGACAGCTCCATGATCATCAGGATGACACCACGCAGGGAAGGGGAGGAGCTACTGAGCGTGGAGGTGGCGGGGGACGAGAAGAAGAAGTGAGCTTAGCCAATGAGGAGATGAGATGTGGAGGACCCGGTTCTTCTTCTGTGGTGGATTCTCCATCCATCAAAGCACCCAGAAAAGCTTCGTCTTCTTCTCTTCATCAGTTCTTCCTCTTGCTGTAGTTTGTTGTTCTTCTTCCTTCTCACAGTCACATGACAGGAAGAGACTTCTTCTTCTTCTTCTTTTTATTTCTTCACCTGTCATCAGGTCTGACTCAGGTGAGCTGCAGTACCGTCCTTGGTCACGAAGCCAGACGGCGTGTATGAGCGGTCAAATATATGAAGAGTCTGTTAGAAAAAAAGAAGCACAGTTTCCCAGAATCCCCAGCTTCTGTCTCGCAGCTTAGTCACTGACTGAGGCCTTCGCTGAGCTGATGAGCTTTTAGAAGTCGTGCTTGTGTTGTTGATCAGACGATGATCAGGCTTCCTGTTCCCTTCTTCTGGTTTCTGTTTCCTCTGATCATTCAGCTCGTTCTTCTCTGCGTGTTTCTGAGAAGCATTTAAACTTAATAAAGTCGCCGTGAGCGTTGAATTCAACGTCTGCAAACATTAAAGTAAACGTTATTATAGGAAAAGACTTTAATGTCATTGCATCTAATCTAAACGAGGTTCACCACATAAAGTGATTGTGACATGTTGACATCTAGTGATAGTGTTTTTATTCCAGCATGTGGTTAGAGGACGTGTCGTAGACCAGCGTCATGTTTGATATTTCTTTCGTACTTTCCTGCTGTGTGCTGGACAGATGCAGAACTCTGTGTCAAACCTCCTCTGTTTTTAAAACACTTCCTGTTCAGCTTTCCCTCAGCTGATTGGTTGACATGCTGCGTCTTTAAAAGGGTGAAGAAGAATCTAACCAGCAAAACAGATGAAAGAATGTGGATGTGAACGGAGTATTATCATCCATCAAGGTTCATTTAAAACTGATTAATAAAGTGCCATTCATTTGCATAAACTCAGGAACTCAAATAATAATCAAATAAAGAATCACAATTAATTCATATTATTAAACAATTAAATGTTTCAATCTATTGACAGCTCAGCAATGAATTCATATCACGCACTGAACACCTGAAAACAATGAACGCCTCGTCACTGACACTGTTGCTGCCACTAGGGGGCGCCACTGAGGGGGGGGGCGCCTCAGGAAGCAGAGGAAACGTTCATTGTTTTACTTTGACAGGAAATCATCCCAATGAAAAAAAGCGGGAAAGCAGAAAGAGAGTGGAGTTCTGCTGCGGGACAGGAAGCTGGATGGTCACTGAGAGTAGAAGAAGAAATGTGTATCAGCTCTGCTTCTGTCCTCTGACTCTAAACAGACATTTAAATGTGTTTCTACTGGAGCATTAAAGTCACTGTGAGATGTAAATAAAACTGTTTTAAATGAGCTGTGTGTGTTTCACTGAAGAGCAAATTATTTTAACAACATTAAATAAACGTTTAGACTCAAGTTAGAGGTTGTATGGTGTAGTACCGCGTGTCACCACTACAGCCCGGGGGCGCTGTTTCATTGATATGAACTGACTCAGTTTCTTAACCTGCGCATGTTCACAGGACTCCATTTCCCAGAGTCCCTGTCTGTTGCGCTGATGTTTGCCTCTACTGCGTGACTTAGTATTTTAACACGATACAAACGTTCTGTGTTTCAAAACTTTAATAATATAAAAATATTCAGCTTCAGTTTCTAGAAGGACTAAAAAGACTTCACTGGTGTTCCTAATGATCTGGACAGCAAGTGTGCCAGTGGTGTGTTCAAGTGCTTCTTTTTGGAGGTTTTTGTACGAAGCTGAAAATGTTTTTATTCACACTTTATTTTTTCTTTCTACGTTGATTCTCCGTCTACAGATTTACTCTTTTAGGGATTAGAATACATTCACCAGTGTACCTAATGAAGTGGACAGGGAGGGTTTGCTGTGATTAACATCTGAAGTCAGGTTCAGAATAAATTCTGTTAAGGTTTAAACACATGACACAAATATATATTAATATATGAAGCATCAGTTTAAAGTGAATCTCTTTTATTTGATCTGTTATTTAATTACATCGTGTCTCATGTGATCCTCAGTGACCCGCCCTCTTCTATAAGAGCGCTGCTTTTTCCCCCTCTCTGGATCCTCACATATCTGACAGTCCCTGAACGCAGCACCGTCACCGTCAGTCTTGACTTCTCAGCGGAGAGACCTTCAGGGACCCACGGAGCCACGGAGCCGAGTTCAGACTCGAGACCAGGTCCGAGCAGTGGGGGTTTTTCTGAGTCAGTCCGAGAGGATTAACCGCGAGGAAGGAGCGGGGAGAGGAAGAGGAGGAAGAGGAGGAAGGAGAGGAAAAGAAGTCGGGACCAGGAGGTAAGCAAAGTCTGCACCCTCCAAACTTTTTCCTTGCTTCCTTCCGTCGGTCGGTGTCCTCGGTGTGTCCTCGGTGTTTACCGCCGCTCGCCGCCTCTTTTCATGCGGCCGTCCAGCAGCTTCCACCGCTTCAAAGCTCTTTTCATTGGGACAAAAGCACCGCGGCCTCACCTGCTCAACACCGGCCGTTTCTATGGAGACGGCGGCGCGAGGCCAGCCAGCTGTCAATCAGTGCGATCGGTTCATGATGAGTTCAGTCTGATCGACCAATTAATCAATCAACTCGGCATCCATTCAATAAACGACTTGAACTGAAAGCTGATTGGTCGATTGATCGATGCACCTGGAATCCATTTCAGTCAACCGACATGTCGTCACAGAGTCAGTTGATTTTGAATTATTTCATTAATCTATTGGTTATTTTATAATTCGCCCTCTAATCGTCTGATTAATCACTAAATAATAAACTTGACTATATCTATGAACATTTATGTGATTTTAAATGTTGAGCTTATTAAATAAAAGTTTATTCTTCAGTTCCGATGTTTTATTTCTTATCATCTGATGTAAGCATGATCAGAACATTAATGAATGTGCCTGGTTTAGTTTTAGAGGTCGATATGAGCAGAAAGAACAGCTGACATGCTAGCTGTTAGCTTCATCATTAGCATCTTCTTTAGCATCGTCATTAGCATTAGTGGATTCCGCTGGACAGAAGGTTAAACAGTGTTGTTATAAGTCATCTGATTAGTTTAGATGTCTGTGATTGGCTGGAGGATTGTCCAGGTGAGACAGATGCTTCTGTTTTATCCAGATGAAGAGAGTGACAATAACTCGGTCTGGACATGACAGGATAGTGATGCTATGCTAGCCATTAGCATCTCCTCTAGAATCTTTGTTGGGTTCTTGTCTGAAGCACAGCAGCGTCTCCCAGGCTCCAATCATCAACCAACCATCAGACTAAACTCTAGCATAGATCCTCTTAGTGGAGACAGGTTTCAGTTTGAAGAAGCGCTGAACTTCTAAAGGGGCTCTTCCTAGCTTCCTAGCCTCTAAGCTAACAGTATCTCTTCCTAGCCTCTCAGCTAACAATAGCTCTTCCTAGCTTCCTAGCCTCCAAGCTAACAGTAGCTCTTCCTAGCCTCTCAGCTAACAGTAGCTCTTCCTAGCTTCCTAGCCTCCCAGCTAACAGTAGCTCTTCCTAGCCTCTCAGCTAACAGTAGCTCTTCCTAGCTTCCTAGCCTCCAAGCTAACAGTATATCTTCCTAGCCTCTCAGCTAACAGTAGCTCGTCCTAGCTTCCTAGCCTCTCAGCTAACAGTATCGCTTCCTAGCTTCCTAGCCTCTCAGCTAACAGTATCGCTTCCTAGCTTCCTAGCCTCCAAGCTAAAAGTAGCTCTTCCTAGCTTCCAAGCTAACAGCAGCTCTTCCTAGCTTCCTGGAATTCAGAAATCGTTCTTGGTTCCAGTCACATGATGGACATGAATTGTCACTGGAGCTGGAGGTTCTGGTTCTGAAGCTCTCTGTGGTAACTCTGTCCGACGGCTAGCTAACTGGGAGGACACCCACCTGCCAAAGAGGCCACGCCCCTTAATTCTGCAGAACTTTAAACCTTGATCTGATTTAATAGGTGAGTTCTAGAAACGTTGTTCCTCATGAACCAGAACATGTGATGGTGACGAGGATGTTGGTGGAACTGCATGTTAGTGTTAGCTTCATGTTTCAGAGGTGGAGCTTTGTTCTTGGATCAGTTTGATTATGTAAACGTGTTGAGTTCAGGTCAGGAGTGAAAGCATCTAACTGATCTACGGTAGCTCTGAGGTCATTGTTCACGAGCTGCTACCGGCTCACATTCCTCAGCTTGTTTGACACAGATGTTGGAGACAGATGTTGGAGGACTGTGGCTGTAGACTGACTTCCTGTGTCTGAGCTGTGATGGCGGTAACGTCAGGGTGTGTCTGCTCCACATGTTCTATAAATACTCTGGTTTTCTTCTTTACCGACGTGGAACAAACTGAACCTCTGTTTTAACCCTTGAATCTCCAGCCTGCCTTCTTTTCCGCTTCATTTATTCAGAAACTGTTTCAGTCTGATGACAGACGAGCAGAAACGTCCTAAGTGTGGAGTCGGCTTCAGATTCATATTTTGTCAGGACTGATGGATTATTAGTCAGCTGATCTCTCATATTTGTCTGTCAGTTAGTGGTAGAGGGTTCTCTCACAATCACAAGTTTACCTTTTCTCTCTAACAGTTTAAAATCGAGGTTCAGGATCTGAGTGTGTGTTTAAGTCTGAGCTCAGTGTTTCACTTTAAAATCTCCCCACAGATCTCAGCTGCAGCAGAGACTCCAGATTAATACTCAGTTTAACTGAATGCCAGCGAACGTCTCATTTCTGCAGCTCCAGCTGTTTGTCAGAGAAACTCTCCTCTGCCTGCAGACTGGAGGAAGCCTGCTAGCCTAGCTGCTAGCCTAGCTGCTAGCCTAGCTGCTAGCCTAGCTGCTAGCCTAGCTGCTAGCCTAGCTGCTAGCCTAGCTGCTAGCCTAGCTGCTAGCTGTTACATTTCCCAGGAGACACTGAGTGTCCACTAGGGAAGTGTCTCTTTGTATGTTTCTTTAACTTGGATCATACCAGTGGCTCAGTCTGAAGTTGTACTTCACTGAAGTAACCAGTCCTTTGTACCACAATGACAAATAAAGACATTCCATTCTATTCTATTCTAACTGTGACTTGGTACAGCCAGGTATCCCACAATGCATTGCTGCTGATCCAGTGTCTTAAGTCCTTATAGTACGGGACTAGTTTTACCTGGGGAGGTCATGTGATTGAGAAACGACCCCCTACCTCTGTGGCGCATTCACGCGGGATAATCACTCTGTGTGTTTGACTCTAATTTACTGTCCATATTTATGTCTCTGCATGTTGGAGGACAGCTTTACTTGAATTCTAATTGATAATAAAAAATATATTTAAAAATAAAACCTGATGAGACTCTTGATCCCGTCCTGTGGGTATTTAAATGGCTCCACCTTCTCCATGAACAAGGCTTGATTTAATGATTTCATCTGTGTAAATGGGTGAATGGGTGAGACATCCTGATGAGGTCTTGAAAAAGTAAAAACACACCTAAAATCACAGGGAGGCTGATTCACACTGGATTAGTATCGTCACCTCTGTGTTACGTGGAGTAGGGTAGGTAATATGCGGTTAAGTTTTACTTTAGAAATTACGAACATGGTCGATTCTCATGTGATTAAGATCACAGACGACTTCCACTATTATTACAAATTACCAGGGGACCCCAGGTAAAACTAGTCCCGTGTGAATAGGGCTTATGTCCGGTTAGTTATCTTATCTTTTAGAGAAGATTAAAATGAGGACTGTAACACTGACCCTGAAGAGAGCGGTACTAAAAAGCTGCTTCATGTGTCCAGCGTTGGTTTGGACTGACGGTCACTCAGAAGCTTTAATGCAGTTAAGCTCCATGAACAACGTCACATGTGTCTGTTGGAGGACAGTCGGGTTAAAACTGCTGTGTCCATCTTTGTGTCCAGAGTCAGATTGAAAGCAGATGTTCAGAGATGCTCTGTGAAATCTGCAGCACGAGGTTCAGAGGTAATCGTATTTACTGCTTCACCTCCGAGTTCAGACAGAAAGCTGCAGCATCACGTCTGGTTCAGCCTGAAGCTTTCTCGTTTTAAATGACATCAGTACATCCTGATCTAACGAATGAATAACTACATGTTAATCAAAATAAGAACTGCTCTGTACAGTTTAGGGACTTCTGTGTATTTACTACAAAGACTTTAAGCTGAGGTTGTTTCTTCAGACGTGACCGAGTCCTTCCAGCTGTGGCAGAGATGATGAAGATGATCACATGTTGTTATTTAGTGACTGAACAGCATCGATCAGCTGTTGTGTGATGAAGGTCCAGCAGAGGGCGCTGTAGCTGACTGAAGCTCACTTTACTGCTCTGTACAAACTGACAACCTGCTGGTTCAGTGGTGCGTTCACTGACCAGCTTTGATCTCTTGTGGTTAAATCTCAAAGTATCGATTGCTCCCTGTAGTCCTTAAGCTAAGCTAAGCTAAGCTAAGCTAAGCTAAGCTAAGCTAAGCTTTTGTTGATGTAAAGCAGGAACAGACTGGACAGAAACTCCTCCTCTGCTTTTTTCTTCTCCCTCAGTTTTTCCATTTTCACTCGTCTGACGTCGTCGGTCACTCGTCTGTTGGAGAGTTTCCGCGCGGCTGCTCGCCTGTAATTTCCTCCTGAAATAAGTCGAAGCTGAAGTTTTGGTCAAACCACAGAGAAAATAAAGACATGACAGAAAGAAAGAGGTGGAGAAAAGGCAGAACTAACCTTTTTATGTTATTATTCTGCTGTTCAGGAAAATACAACAACCCCAACTTAGATTTAAAATGACACAAGATGCATTTACAAATTAAAAGGAGGAATTAAACCTAAAGGATCCAAGTTCCCTCATATCTGATTTTAAAATGAGGATTTTTATCATTTTTATAATTTTTATCGCTTTTGAAGAGGACAATGAAATAAACTAGGTTAGACAGTGTAACCTAGTTTGTCCCCAGAGGACAAACACCTGGAGTCAAACCTAATCTATGACAGAAATAACTGTTAAATGTTAACCCGAGTATCTGTTGCATAACACAAATAAATGTTAACCTCTGCTGTATAACTTCAGTTTCAGATATAAAACTAAACTATAAATATGAATCGACCGACCCAGCCCACACGCGCACACACACACACACACACACACGCACACACGCACACGCACGCACGCGCGCGCACACACACACACACACACACACACACACACTCTTTTATACTTTGATTTAGAGCGGTTACTGTTTGATGGAGCAGGCACGTCGTCCTGCAGGATGTTTGTTGTTATGTCAACATGGATGAGGCCTTTCATGGAGACAAATAAAAAGATGCACCACATCAGAGTGTCAGGGAGGACAGAAGCTAAGCTAACAGCCCCCAGTTTTCAATCTTTATGCCCAGCAGTTCTAAGCCTTCTACTAAGCTAGGCTAATGGGCTGAGAAAGCCTAGCTCAGTGTTGTGTTAAGCTAGGCTAATGGTTTCTCCCTAGTTTCTGGTCTTTGTGGTAAGCTAGGCTAACGCTTTTCCCCTTGTTTCATTATGCTATGCTAGGCTAACAACATCCCCTCATTTCTGCAATCAAATGTAGGCTATGTCTGTGTAGGTTCTCAGTCATCCAGGTCATGGGAATCCAAAAAGGTTTCAAAAAAGCAACTGGACTTGTAGATTTTGGAGAAGACGTTTCACCACTCATCCGAGTAGCTTCTTCAGTTCTGAGGGACTGGTGGGAAGTCTGAGGTTTAAATAGGAACTCCTCCTGAGAAACATTGCTTGTTATGCTAATAACCCGAAACTGGTGTTGTCGTTCTCCTCCTCAGAGAGGAGGAGAACGACAAGAGGAAGAACATCATCATCCCCTATGTGGCTGGAGTGTCCGAGAAACTCAGGAGGATTTTCAGGAACCACCGTATTCCAGTGTACTTCAAACCAGGAAACACACTTAGGCAGAGACTGGTCCACCCAAAGGACAAAACACCCAGGCAGAAACAGAGTAATGTGGTGTACGCTGTTCAGTGCAGTGAGGAGTGTACAGACCTATACATTGGGGAAACTAAACAACCTATCCACAAACGCATGTACCAGCACAGGAGAGCCAGCTCATCAGGTAACGATTCAGCGGTCCACCTACACTTGAAGGACAAAGGACACTCTTTTGAGGATAACAACGTCCAAATCTTAGCCAGAGAAGACCGATGGTTTGAAAGAGGAGTTAAGGAAGCCATCTATGTCAGACTGGAAAACCCTTCACTAAACAGAGGAGGTGGACTGAGATTCAATTTGCCATCTATTTACAATACAGTGTTAACTTCTGTCCCCAAGAAGTTTCAGTCTCCTTCACACCTTGACACTGGAGCCCCAGACGGACAAGAGTCGTTAGAGAACCATTCATAGGTAAGACCAAAACAGGACCAAAACAGTCCCCCCCTCACAACAGGTAAGTACCCAGTCGTTAGTGGGAATAGCTGCACCAGTTTCGGGTTATTAGCATAACAAGCAATGTTTCTCAGGAGGAGTTCCTATTTAAACCTCAGACTTCCCACCAGTCCCTCAGAACTGAAGAAGCTACTCGGATGAGTGGTGAAACGTCTTATCCAAAATCTACAAGTCCAGTTGCCTTTTAGAAACCTTTTTTGGAAATGTAGGCTAGCTGTTTACATCCTGCTTTCAGTCTATGCTAAGCTAGTTAACGGTTCCTCATAGATTATATGCTGTGTGCCGTTAGCCTAGCTTAGCACAAAGCTAGACTTGTGCTGCATCTGCATCAGACTGCGTTTAGAGTAGCCCCCTTCTCCGTGACCTCTGGGTCATACTCAGGAGTCATGTGATGAAAACCCACTGAAGCTCCGCCCCCTTTATTAAGACCCTGAAAGGACTCGTCGTAGCGGAAACGACTCCTTTTGTCTCCAGAAACAGTTTCAGCTCTGTTTACAGCGGGTATGGGTTAGTCTGGTCTGAGCATGCTCAGAACGTCACGTCTGCAGGACGTGTGTGTGTGTGTGTGTGTGTGTGTGTGTGTGTGTGTGCGGTAATGTAAAAGTTGCATTCATGGAACCTGTTTCCATGAATGCAACATGCAAAGTTACAGAGGGGTTACATCACAGCGAGCGTCCGCCGTCCTCATCGGGTCCAACAGATGGTCCCGGGACGAGGAGGTGGGGCGAGAGAGTTGCACTCAGACTGGAGCACTCTCTCTCTCTCTCTCTCTCTCTCTCTCTCTCTGTCTCTCTCTGTCTCTGTCGTTCTCTGATGGAGGTGAAGACCTGACAGAGGCTTTAATGTCATCGACCTGCAGCAGGACCTAAGATGGACGATCATCCTTCAGGAAGAAACTCGTTCTCTGACTTTCTTGAGTCATTGCAGAATATTTAGTCCAGCCTCCATCATGGTTACTAGTTTCATTTTAGTCTTTCTACTTCATACTTCAGTCCTCGTGGTTTGGTTGAGGCTGTGAACACGCTGGACGTTTTATTTTCCAGTGAGTCTTGAGTTACAGCGAGAAACTCTCGTCTCTGGTTACCTGTGGACTCCCTGTGGACTCCCTGTGGACTCCCTGTGGACTCCCTGTGGACTCCCTGTGGACTCCCTGTGGACTCCCTGTGGACTCCCTGTGGACGTGACGACAGCAGCAGCAACGAGGGCAAGGTTCAGAGGTTTATCGGTTCTGTGGAAATGTGATGTGGACAGGAGGGCGGGATCCAGGACAGAGGTAACGCAGGTGAGACAAAAGCAGAGAGAGAGAGAGAGAGAGGATTAAACAAACTGAACTCAGCAGCAGGATTAAAACCAGCTGATGAGGACACAGAGTCCTGTCGGCTCTGGAGCTAGACGGACGTGATGAAGCCAAACGTCCCGTCACAGCAGAAGAAGAAGGAGTCCAGAACCTGAGACGCTCTGTGGAGACAGGGTCATGTACGTCCTGTGCACCCTGGCCGTCCTGACGCTGCATAGCCTCTTCAAGAACCGCCGCTACAAGGACGACGGTCCAGAGGTTGGGAGAGAGGACGCCGGACGGAGGGACGCCGGATGGGTGGATGGAGGCTTCTCTGAGGGTGGAGGGACGTCCAGGACTGGAGGAGGTGGAGGAGGTGGAGGAGGTCTGGTGAAAGCTGTGGAAGGAAGAGGTGAAGGGAAGCGTAGGCGAGGGGTCGGACGTTGTTACCCCCCTAACAGGAAGAGAGTCCAGGTGAGGAGACGGAGGAACCTTCAGAGACGCACGTTAATATTTTAGATTAAAAAGGAAACAAACTCCATTTGTACATGACGTTTATCCAGTGGATGATCTTATATAATAAACTACATTTATATAATAACGGGGACATTTAATCCTTTCCGTCTCTGCAGCTGATTTTATTTAAACCTTCCTGTGTTAGTCTCCATCTGTTGTTAATGTATTAGATGAGGTGATTCATTAACTAGACCTGAACAGCTGAACCTATAAATAAATAATAATTAGATATAAATATTAAATGAGACACCTCTACAGTTCTTGGTCAGCAGAGTTTAACTTCAGGCTGTTAACTTCAGAAAATGAATCAACGACTAAAACTGATGAGTTCTTTTAATTATTTCTGTTTCTCTGGTTGAACTCGACTGAGGATGAAAAGACAGTAAATAATAAACGTTATCAGAAGTCAGAGTAGATTTTAAATCACACTAAACATTAACCATTAAACTTTTACAATGTTTTTATGAGAGGAAGTTGCTGCTCTTTGATTCAGACGACGTCAAATAAAACTCAGCTCTTCTGTTATTGGTCAAATCCAGCGTCGTTGTCTTCAGTCTGTCGGCTTCAGCTGGAGGTTCTGCTCTGAATCTATCCACCTGGATCTCTCTGTTGCCCTAGGTGTGGCCCTAGGTGTGGCCCTAGGTGTGGCCCTAGGTGTGGCCCTAGGTGTGGCCCTAGGTGTGGCCCTAGGTGTGGCCCTAGGTGTGGGTCTAGGTGTGGGTCTAGGTTGATGTCTTTAGAAACAGTACAGAAGCTGTGATGAATGTTTTCTGATTGGTCTGGTCTGGTTTTCTGAAGACGTTTCCTCCAAGTTTTCAGCTCCAAATGTCTGTAGAGTTTAGTGTGTGCGACTGTGCGTGTGCGTGTGCGACTGTGCGTGTGCGACTGTGCGTGTGTGTGCGACTGTGCGCGTGTGTGCGACTGTGCGTGTGTGTGCGCGTGTGTGCGACTGTGCGTGTGTGTGCGTGTGTGTGCGCGTGTGTGCGACTGTGCGTGTGTGCGACTGTGCGTGTGTGTGCGACTGTGCGTGTGTGCGACTGCGCGTGTGTGACTGTGCGTGTGTGTGCGACTGCGCGTGTGTGCGACTGTGCGTGTGTGTGACTGTGCGCGTGTGTGCGCGTGTGTGCGACTGTGTGTGTGTGTGACTGCGCGTGTGTGCGACTGTGCGCGTGTGTGCGCGTGTGTGCGACTGTGTGTGCGACTGTGCGTGTGTGTGCGCGTGTGTGCGACTGTGCGCGTGTGTGCGACTGTGCGCGTGTGTGCGACTGTGCGCGTGTGTGCGACTGTGTGTGCGACTGTGCGTGTGTGTGCGCGTGTGTGCGACTGTGCGCGTGTGTGCGACTGTGTGTGCGACTGTGCGTGTGTGTGCGCGTGTGTGCGACTGTGCGCGTGTGTGTGACTGTGCGCGTGTGTGTGACTGCGCGACTGTGCGCGTGTGTGCGACTGTGTGTGCGACTGTGCGTGTGTGTGCGACTGTGCGCGTTTGTGCGACTGTGCGCGTTTGTGCGACTGTGCGCGTTTGTGCGACTGTGCGCGTGTGTGCGACTGTGCGCGTGTGTGCGACTGTGCGCGTGTGTGCGACTGTGCGCGTGTGTGCGACTGCGCGTGTGTGTGCGACTGTGCGACTGTGCGTGTGTGTGCGACTGCGCGTGTGTGTGCGACTGTGCGCGTGTGTGCGACTGTGCGCGTGTGTGCGACTGTGCGCGTGTGTGCGACTGTGTCCCTCTGAATAGTCATAGTCCAGTAATACTATGAAATGAAACCACCTTCATTATCATCTACTGCTCAGTACCACAACTTGTTTACAGCAGTTGACCTAATGAGGTCGAGATTGGGCTTAGTGAAGAACCTTCATGATGTTTCCAGATCAGCTGTTCTTTGTTTCTCTGTCATGAGGACTCTGTTAGATAACATCATGATGACCTTCATCCTGGAGCTCACACACAGGTCTGGTTAGATGGTTTCGGTTTGGTTTTACCTGACTCAACAACTGAAACACCTGAAACGTTAGATCTGATTCTAACCTGGAGCCAGAAACAAACCAACCATTGAGATAAAATCATCCTTTAACGTTCACCTCTAAACTTTAAATGAAGTGGGAGGTGTTTTCTCTCAGGTCTCCAGCTTTGAGTGAATCTGTTGTGACTGACATTAATTAATGCACATGAAGAGGAATATAACATACATATAGTGTCAGTGCAGCCTTAAATGAATCAGTTTTAGAAATGACTTAAACATGGCATTAACCTAACCCTATCTAAAATAACCTGCTGGCCTCTGACAGCCAATCAGGAGCATTCAGTCGCATCATGTGACTGTGTGCAGCTGTCCTCACAACGTGAGGAATCCAAGCAGACACACACTGTGTTGAATATTTCAGTGGGAGGAGGGGGAGGGGCTACGGGAGGTGTGATGCTGCTGTGCTGTTACTAGGGAAACGGAGGGAGGAGGCAGGGGGGTCGACGGGTGGTGTTGACGTTAACCCTGCTGCTGAGTGTCGGCCTGAAGCTGCAGCAAAGATGGAGGGATGATGTGGACGAGGAAACCGCAGGGAGGGAGGTAGGAGACGGGCACAAAGAGGAGGGATGGAGGGATGGAGGATGGAGGATGGAGGGATGGAGGGATGGAGGATGGAGGATGGATGGAGGGTGGATGCAGACGTGTTGAACACAGATGGAGGTCTGACTGTAACCTGATGCAGACGCTCGTTTCCCTGCTGACCTGATTAGAGTCGACGGCTCTGTCTCTGATGATCATCCCGTGTTTGTCCGTTAACCGTTTGTCTCTTTTCTGCTCGTTGGACATGTCTCCATCTCTGAAGAAGCTTCAGCTGATTTAACTGAACGTGTCTTTGTTAAAATAGGTCATGAGAACTATTCTTTGTCTAATCACGCTGAGACCATTTAAATGACTGAAAATCATTTATTAAATCTCTGGAAGCTTCATTATTTCTTCTCGTTTCATGTTTCATGCAACCTCTCGCACAAAATTAGCTTCCTATTAGATTTTTATGTCAAAACGAACAAAACGAAATATTTGAATATTTACCTTTCAGATATTGAGTTAATGATTAAATATTATTCATTCATTCATCTTCTGTAACCGTTTGTCCTCTGGCGGGTCCTGGGGGGACAGGAGCCTTTC
Organism: Planiliza haematocheilus; assembly: GCA_005024645.1. NCBI lineage: Eukaryota > Metazoa > Chordata > Actinopteri > Mugiliformes > Mugilidae > Planiliza > Planiliza haematocheilus. The sequence continues at coordinate 140,559 of SRSE01001115.1, read as the reverse complement.
CCACCCTGGACAGGTCTGGAGTCTATCCCAGCTGTGATTGGTCTAGAGGGGGGTCCACCCTGGACAGGTCTCCAGTCTATCACAGGGCTAACACAGAGAGACAGAATCACCAATGAACCTAAGCAGCATGTCTTTGGACGGTGGGAGGAAGCTGGAGAACCTGGAGAGAACCCACACAGACACAGGGAGAACATGCAGACTACATACAGAGAGGAACCAGTAGAACCAGTAGAACCAGTAGAACCATTGATTAGATTAAATATTAATATCATTTAAATATTAAAGTAGTGATAAACACAGTCATACATTACTAAGTAAAATCCTGCAGTTCGTTAATGAAGCAGACATGAATTAAATTAAACTATGAACGCATCTCAGACGAGATTCTAAAATGTTAACCTAGAAGAGTAAAACATTAGCCTAATAAGCTAAAGCTTTAGCCTGATATGCTAAGACATTAGCCTAGATGGTCTGACCCAGTTTAGAGGAGGAGGATCATAATGTCTCCACGAGTTAAACCCAGAGAACGCTTCAGATATGTTGGTTCTTTATTCTCTTGTTTTCACGTAACGCCTACATGTCTGTGTCAGAAAACGTCCCCACACGTGGACAAAGTAAATTCAGTATGCTTGCTGCGTGATGGTGGCTTCCGTGTCGTCTCACAAGTCTCAGTTTGTCCTTTGAGAATCCAGTTTACTGATGTCCAGCTGGATCAGAACCGGTTAAATTCATGTTGTAGATCCTAGAGTCTGACTCTGAATGTGGTGATGAGTGTTGGCAGATGTCAGGACGCCTGGTTTCATTCAGACTCATTCACTTTCTGAGGCTGAAGGTGTCAGCTTAAAGAGCATTAATGAGCAGTAGAACAGGTGTACCTAATGAACTGGCCAGTCTACACCAAATTATTTCTCTTCTTCCCAGATGTCTCCAAGTTTCCTCATTAAAGCATGACCTAGTCTGTTTATGGACTACTGAGCAGGTCTGGTGAGGCCCCTGGTGAGGCCCCTGGTGAGGCCCCTGGTGGGGCCCCTGGTGGAGCCCTGGTGGAGCCCGTGGTGGAGCCCCTGGACTTAAAAACAGCAAAAAAACAGAACGTCTCCAGGAGCACGTTACACGCTGTGGGGTGGTCAGGAGGAGTCCTCCATGTCCGGGCTGTGGGGCGGTCAGGAGGAGTCCTCCATGTCCGGGCTGTGGGACGGTCAGGAGGAGTCCTCTATGTCCGGCCTGAGACTAACTGGTGGAAAACCGGCCCCTTGGTGGATAGATGAACCCTCCACGTTTCATCTCTCAAATATCTGATATCAGTGACAGAAAGCTCCCTCTAGTGGTACACAAGAGAATCAATTAATTACAAATAAAATAAATTTAAAACGTGAAATACCATCCAATATATCAGAATAGATGAAAACATCTCAGCAGCCGATGATGAAAGGAAACAGGATGAGTTTGATAGCATAGCCTTAGCCGTGCAGCGTTCACACATAGATGTCACAGTGTTTAACTTTTATTTGAATCATTATTTAGGTACAGTTTGTTTTATTGTGTGTGTAATGTTACAGTGGCCAACATTAAACATATGTGTTTAATGTACTTGGTACTTGGTGTAAAACGTTTGGTAACCTCTGTCTTATATTTCTAAACTTCTAAACTCGTATCTGGTGCGTCCTCTCAGAAGAGGACGATGAGTGGCTCTGATGATGATCAGCTGTTGGCCTTAACGAGGTCATCTGCTCTGAGGATTAACAGATTACAATCCTTACTGATGAAACCTGGTCAGACCTGTGAGGGAGATCCACAACATAACTCTCCTCATGCTATGATGCTAACTGCTGCTAAAGGTTGCTTCAGGCCAGAAAGGGCCACTGGGGGAGCTGTGGTGTCAGCCTGGTCCCTGTTGTGACTCTGTCCCTCTGTCTCCAGCCGGTCCAGCCGTCCAGTGCTCTGCTCAGCCCGGCGGTCATGTTCAGCACAAGAAAGACCTGGGACCTCGGCCACGCCCACTGCCTGCAGGAGCTCTGGAAGAACGACATCTCATTGGACGGTGAGTCAGACGCTGCTGCAGAGGAGGGAGGGAGGGAGGGGGAGGGAGGGGGAGGGAACCCCACCGTGGCTGTATTTTTCATGACAGCAGAGAGAGGTGAGTCATGAATGAATGGAGCTGCATGCAGACAGGAAACCTGAGCGTCACTACGACCTGGTGAGTTTTTCTCTCAGCTGATCCGTTTACAGTCCCAGTAGAAAGCTTCAGCTTCACAAACACTGGAGCTATTGTCACAGAGATGTTTTCTGCTGCTGTTAGAAAATCAGTCGTGTCATTTCGACCTTTAATCTGTAGGATGTGACACAGATTCAGAAAACAGAAGTAGCTCTTCTGACACATTGTCTTTGATGTCATCTCAGGATGTGCTGCAGAAACTACAGCCAGACCATCCTTTAGGTTAGGGAGGGAAGTCTGGAGTTTCCTCCTGCAGCCGTTACCTGCTTGGAGAATTAGCTGGAGCTGCAGCTGCAGCTGTTCATTATTTATTTTTTCATTTCTGTTCTTTTAGTCTGATTCAGTTACTGTCACAGAAACTAGAAAGCTGAACAAAGTTAAAACCGTCAGACTCAGGCTGATCCTTGAACCAAAATCAACAAATGAAGCTGAAACGAAACAAACCTGATAAAAGTGATCTTGTATCAGAGACGTTTGCGTTTTCTGTAAACAAAAATAATTCCTCTAAGACAGAACGATGAGGACACCCTAACCCCTAACCCTAAGACAGAACGATGAGGACACCCTAACCCCCTAACCATAAGACAGAACGATGAGGACACCCTAACCCCTAACCCTAAGACAGAACAATGGGGACACCCTAACCCCCTAACCATAAGACAGAACGATGAACACCCTAACCCCCTAACCCTAAGACAGAACAATGAGGACACCCTAACCCCCTAACCCTAAGACAGAACGATGAGGACACCCTAACCCCCTAACCCTAAGACAGAACGATGAGGACACCCTAACCCCTAACCCTAAGACAGAACGATGAGGACACCCTAACCCCCTAACCCTAAGACAGAACAATGAGGACACCCTAACCCCCTAACCCTAAGACAGAACGATGAGGACACCCTAACCCCCTAACCCTAAGACAGAACGATGAGAACACCCTAACCCCCTAACGCTAACCCCCTCTAAGACAGAACGATGAGGACACCCTAACCCCCTAACGCTAACCCCCTCTAAGACAGAACGATGAGGACACCCTAACCCCTAACCCTAAGACAGAACGATGAGGACACCCTAACCCCCTAACCATAAGACAGAACGATGAGGACACCCTAACCCCCTAACCCTAAGACAGAACAATGAGGACACCCTAACCCCCTAACCCTAAGACAGAACAATGAGGACACCCTAACCCCCTAACCCTAAGACAGAACAATGAGGACACCCTAACCCCCTAACCCTAAGACAGAACGATGAGGACACCCTAACCCCCTAACGCTAACCCCCTCTAAGACAGAAGGACGAGGACGCCCTAACCGCTAACCCCCTAACCACCAACCCTCATCATCGGGCTCAGTGACACAACACAGATGTCAGGACGTGGAGCTGACAAACCATGTTAGCTATTTTTTTTAGCCAGGTTTGTTAGCTACGTTTGTTAGCTACGTTTGTTAGCTAGGTGTCAGGTTTGTTAGCCAGGTTTGTTAGCCAGGTGTCAGATTTGTTAGCTAGGTTTGTTAGCTAGGTTTGTTAGCTAGGTGTCAGGTTTGCTAGCCAGGTTTGTTAGCCAGGTGTCAGATTTGTTAGCTAGGTTTGTTAGCTAGGTTTGTTAGCCAGGTGTCAGATTTGTTAGCTAGGTTTGTTAGCTAGGTTTGTTAGCCAGGTGTCAGATTTGTTAGCTAGGTTTGTTAGCTAGGTGTCAGGTTTGCTAGCCAGGTTTGTTAGCTAGGTTTGTTAGCTAGGTTTGTTAGCCAGGTGTCAGATTTGTTAGCTAGGTTTGTTAGCCAGGTGTCAGATTTGTTAGCCAGGCTTGTAATTGAGTTACTTGATGAAGTAACTCCTGTTAAATTAAAATATTCTTAAAGCTGAACGACTACGTTATAATGTTAAATCAAATATTAGTTTTGTTTGTTTTACAAACTCCTTTAATAAAACATTAGGATGGAAGCAGTCGGACCCGATCAGATCATTGAACCTTCACTTTCTGCTCACATATTGATGACCTGTGATTAAAGTCAGATGTCTCACTCTGCTGCAGTCGTCAGAGACTGAAATAATAACGAATAAATGAACGCTGTGTCCAGAAGCTGCAGACTCAGACTAATCCTGTTCTAATACTTCAGTGTTTGGTTTAAAGCAGGTTTATCTTCCGTTAGCGAGTGTGTACTTATGCCTTTGTAAACATTCAATCCTCTTTGAAACTGAGTCTACAGATCAATGGGGAAACACAAATGATGCATAAAACATTTAACTCTTACACTTATTTGAAATGAATCATTTCTCAGATTGTCCAACTATCAGAGCGTCTGAATCCAGTAAAAGTATCCGCTGCAGAAACTACAAGCGTCTAACCTGATTTAAAGTGTTTCTCTGCAGCTGTTGGTGTCAAGGTGACACATCTACAGTTCTTCTTCTTGGTCCAAACAGAACAAAGCTACAGTTTGTCAGAGAAGCAAACAGTCGACATGTTAGGAGCTTTTCAGGAGAAGAACCTGGTGGAAAAGTTCTGGTTGGGTTTCTTCTCTGCCTCAAAAATGGCTTTGAAATCCAGTGTGGATCTGAACCCAAATGAAGGGAACATCAGGAGAACTTCAGAGTCTTAAAACTGAAGGAACTTCTCTGGAACAAAGGTCAAAGATAAGAGCCCAAGGCTGGAGGACAATTATTCAGACACAGGAGGTGATAATAGCGTCATTATTAGATTTATTTACAATACAAGATTCAAAACATAATCTTCCTTATAATGTCGTTCAAATGCTTCACCATGGTCTGATCCAAGATGATCAAAGTATCAAATGAAATCAAATTAAAATCCTCATTTTAACTCCTAGTGGAGGTATTTGGTCCTGTGTAGACTGCGGTCAGATTTTCTAATCTTTAGGTTGGGTAACAAGAAATAAAACGACCAGAGACGCAAAGAAAGGAAACTTTTATGTGTGAGTTAAGTCGGTTTAATGCTCAGATTTCCCAACAGAGAGCAGATTGTTCTCAGGTTGATAAGATTTGAGAAAAAATGTGAGCATGCAGCAAAGCACCGGTAGGAGCAGGTTAATGTGTCAGCGGCTGTTATCTGGTCGGACTGGTTTCCAGGTTTACTCAGGAGCTCAGTTCACGTTGTTTCTCGTTGTGTTCACTGACCTCAGTAATCACAAATCTGCTTAAAGATTACATTCACAGAGAATGTTCTTTCTCCTCAGGAAACACGTTGGCCCTTGCCTTTACGTTTCAGACATGAAGACACTTCAGCGTGTGGCCTGGAGCAAATATTTTACACATCCAGGACTGTCGCCGTAATAATGACGATAAACCTGACGTCCTTTCAGCAAGGCAGCAAACACACTGAGAACGTAACACAAAGTGTCTCTGTCTCTTCAGCGAGTTCAGTGGACTTCCTGATGAGTGATGTAGAAGACGACGGGTCCTTCCTGTCTCTGCCCACTGCCACCTTCTCACAGCGCCCATCTTTAACCGCCGAGGTCAGCGAAACCAGCGCACCCAGCCAGCAGCTGCTCATTCAGGTAAACACCAGAGTCTCTGTGAAGGACAGTCTTTGTCTGAATATCAGGATCCTTTCTTTGTTTCTGTCTCTTCTTTTTTCTGTCATCCACTTTTGTCTCCATTTTTGTCCACGCTGTCTTCATCTCAGAAGGTCACCTGGTCGTGCTGGTGGACTTCTGCCAACGTAAAAACCTTCATTCTTCTTCTGTCTGTAGTTTCATTTTCCTCTCTTCCTCTTGTAGCCGATATTCTTTGCTTCCCTCAGTTATGTCTTGCAGGTAGAGGTCATAGTGTAGCAGCGATCTCTGAAGCTTCTAGAAGATGTCTGATGTCTTTCCTCCATGTGTCTCTGTGTCCAGACGCTGCAAGACAAAGTGTGTGAGTTTCAGGCTCGTCTTCGCTCTGAAGAAGTGACTCGTCACCTGCTGCTCCAGCAGCTGCAGCACAGCGTCCAGGAGAGGACGGCCGGGGGCGTCCAGGAGAGGACGGCCGGGGGCGTCCAGGAGAGGACGGCCGGGGGCGTCCAGGCCAGTGGTGAGTGGGTCGATCAAAGTAACTCGGCTTAAATCTCCATGCAGCTTTAGAAAAACAGGAATCTAGACCCAGTTCTGTCAGAACCAGAGCTACTCTACATCTGATCTACATCCTGATCCACAAAATAAAATCCCTCTGCACCACCTGCATCCTCCAGCAGTTAGTCGGTCAGCCATACATGTCATCCGGTTTATTTTCCATCTTTACTCCACATGAAAATGTGTCGACTTGAGAAGTGTTTCCAACTTCTTAATGAATCTTCAACTGACTTTAGAGAAACACGTTGTTTTCCATTGAAGAAACTTTTCTGTCCGACCTGAATCTTCTTTTAAAGATCCACTGGTTTATAAAATCCTCTGATTCACCTTTTCCTTCAGTTCTGAGAGCAGCATCAGGATTTAAAAAGTCTGACAATAAAAGCAAAGACGCATGAAAGATGAAAAACTAGTTTGGAGAAAATCTTTCATAAATGAGAAACTGAGATTCTCTGAATGAATCTCATCAGCATTGACACTAGCCCTAGTACTGATCCACAGACATGTACATGCAGACTCGCCTTCCTGGGGGACAAAAAGTGTCTTCATCAACTAAATGATTAGATATCTTCTGAAGAATTAAAGGTCTGTGTTCTGTTAATGAATGTTTAAATGTATCTGTGTGTAGGTGTCAGGGTGTTTTCACCCGGTGAACGTCAAGAAGAAGAGCAGCTCGTCTCTCAGCTGCGCTCGCAGGTACTGAATCACTGAAATGTTTAGTACATTTCATGTTCAAGTTCATACAAGTTGAGAATAAAAACGATTAAATAAGATGTTTAAGAGCTGCATTTCTTCTTAGAGTCCATAAATCTATTATCTTATGTCTGCAGGTGGAGGAGCTGGAGGAGAAGCTGTTGGACCAGAGTCAGGAGGTGGAGAGACTTCGCTCTGAACTGGTGAGATGCTGCTGGACCACAACTCTTTAAAAAATAGAGCTGTTAAAGCAACCAGACGCTACACGAGTTATTTGAGCATCCAGACGCTACAGACGCTGCAGGAGTTATTAGAGCGTCTGGACGCTACAGGAGTTATTAGAGCGTCTGGACGCTGCAGGAGTTATTAGAGCGTCTGGACGCTGCAGGAGTTATTAGAGCGTCCGGACGCTGCAGGAGTTATTAGAGCGTCCGGACGCTGCAGGAGTTATTAGAGCGTCCGGACGCTGCAGGAGTTATTAGAGCGTCCGGACGCTGCAGGAGTTATTAGAGCGTCCGGACGCTGCAGGAGTTATTAGAGCGTCCGGACGCTGCAGGAGTTATTAGAGCGTCCGGACGCTGCAGGAGTTATTAGAGCGTCCAGACGCTGCAGGAGATATTAGAGCTTCTGGACGCTACAGACGCTACAGGAGTTATTAGAGCGTCCGGACGCTATATGTGTTATTAGAGCGTCCTGACGCTGCAGGAGTTATTAGAGCGTCCAGACGCTACAGACGCTGCAGGAGTTATTAGAGCATCCAGACGCTACAGACGCTGCAGGAGTTATTAGAGCGTCCAGACGCTGCAGGAGTTATTAGAGCGTCCAGACGCTGCAGGAGTTATTAGAGCGTCCGGACGCTATATGTGTTATTAGAGCGTCCGGACGCTATATGTGTATTAGAGCGTCCAGACGCTACAGGAGTTATTAGAGCGTCCAGACGCTACAGGAGTTATTAGAGCGTCCAGACGCTACAGGAGTTATTAGAGCGTCCAGACGCTACAGGAGTTATTAGAGCGTCCAGACGCTATATGTGTTATTAGAGCGTCCAGACGCTACAGGAGTTATTAACCCCAGAGTGTCCTGTAGGGGGCGACAGACCTGGAGAAGCAGCTGGAGCTTCTGGTGGTGGAAAATGAGCGTCTGAAGCAGGAGCTGAAGTCATGGAGGAGCTCAGAACTTCAGAAGCTCAATGCTGCTGCAGAGACCTGCATCTGCCACCACTGCCCCCACAGCCAGGTACACAACACCTGTACACACACACACACCTGTACTCACACCAGGTATATTATCACTGACTTCCTGTCTGTGCTGCAGGAGGCGGAGTCTCTGCGGAGGGAGGTGTCTCGCTGGGAGAACCAGGCCCGGCAGAGGGAGCGGCGACTGGCTGAACTGGAGCGAGAGCTACTGGAGAAGAGCTCCAGGGTGGAGGCTCTGGAACGGCAGCTGGAGGAGTTGAGGAGGAGGCAGATGGAGGCCGAGCAGGGACTCAAGCTGCAACTGAAGGAGTGTGAGGACGAGCTCGCCAGACAAGCGGCGACGCCCCCTAGAGTCAAGGTGAGGAGCTGCAGGTTGGACTGAGTGAAGTCGTCTAAAAGATGAAACGACTTGAGACATGGATGAAGCTTGTTGTTGCTCCTCAGTATGTGACTCAGACGGTGGAGGTGGAGACGGCAGAAACTCTGAAAGCTCTGGCTGAGATGCAAAAGAAGAACGACGGACTGCAGGATCAGCTCTTGGTCCAGAGGCAGCTTCTGAGAGAGATGGAGACTCAGCTCCACGAGTCCCAGAGGACCTGCACTCAGCTCAGGACGCAGGTAACTCCTCCTGTAGCCTGGTTCTTGTCCCAGGAACTTGGTTCCTGGTTCCTGTCTACATGTTTCTTCCTGCCTCCAGAGTCTTCATGTAACCAGGAACCGTTTCCTGTAGAACCAGAATAGTTTCCTTCACGTCTGAGACGGTCTGAAGACAGACTGTCCTCAGACCAGGCTTTCACCTTCTCTTCTCTGCACGGTTGCAGCTGCTCGCCGATCGAGGTCGTCTGTGCGGCCTCCTCTCCAAGGCCGTGGGCCGGGGCAGCAGAGAGGTGGTCCGCAGGTTGTCCAAGGTTGGCCTCCACCTCACCCCCACCCCATTTAAAACCCAACACCCACCCCCAAGGGGTCATGGCCGCTCTGAAGCTGTCTCAGAAACCAGACTTCAACCACTGACCTGATGTGGACAAGAATAAAACTAATAGATAATGAAATACACAGACAATATAAAAAGCCATAAAAGGTTAAGATATACAACACATAAACATATGATGGGGGACAATATACACTCACCGGCCACTTTATTAGGTACACCTGCCCAACTGCTCGTTAACACTTAATTTCTAATCAGCCAATCACATGGCGGCAACTCAGTGCATTTAGGCATGTAGACATGGTCCAGACAATCTCCTGCAGTTCAAACCGAGCATCAGTATGGTGAAGAAAGGTGACTTGAGTGACTTTGAACGTGGCATGGTTGTTGGTGCCAGAAGGGCTGGTCTGAGTATTTCAGAAACTGCTGATCTACTGGGATTTTCACGCACAACCATCTCTAGGGTTTACAGAGAATGGTCCGAAAAAGAAAAAATATCCAGTGAGCGGCAGTTTTGTGGGCGGAAATGCCTTGTTGATGCCAGAGGTCAGAGGAGAATGGCCAGACTGGTTCGAGCTGATAGAAAGGCAACATTGACTCAAATAACCACCCGTTACAACCAAGGTAGGCAGAAGAGCATCTCTGAACGCACAGTACGTCGAACTTTGAGGCAGATGGGCTACAGCAGCATAAGACCACGCCGGGTGCCACTCCTTTCAGCTAAGAACAGGAAACTGAGGCTACAATTTGCACAAGCTCATCGAAATTGGACAATAGAAGATTGGAAAAACGTTGCCTGGTCTGATGAGTCTCGATTTCTGCTGCGACATTCGGATGGTAGGGTCAGAATTTGGCGTCAACAACATGAAAGCATGGATCCATCCTGCCTTGTATCAACGGTTCAGGCTGGTGGTGGTGGTGTAATGGTGTGGGGAATATTTTCTTGGCACTCTTTGGGCCCCTTGGTACCAATTGAGCATCGTTGCAACGCCACAGCCTAGCTGAGTATTGTTGCTGACCATGTCCATCCCTTTATGACCACAATGTACCCAACTTCTGATGGCTACTTTCAGCAGGATAATGTGCCATGTCATAAAGCTGGAATCATCTCAGACTGGTTTCTTGAACATGACAATGAGTTCACTGTACTCAAATGGCCTCCACAGTCACCAGATCTCAATCCAATAGAGCATCTTTGGAATGTGGTGGAACGGGAGATTCGCATCATGGATGTGCAGCCGACAAATCTGCGCCAACTGTGTGATGCCATCATGTCAATATGGACCAAACTCTCTCAGAGACCTAATATTTTGTCCCCCCCACACACACACTGTGTGAAAGTAGAATCTGGAGGTGTTGCATTGCATCAGACTGAGCAGGTGTCCCTATAAAGTGCTCAGCTGATGATCAGACGCCTGCTACGTGGCTTAGACAGACAGAGACAATGTCCAACTTAAAGACACACTATTGTTTGAGTTTCTCAGCCCCGTTCAGGCGTCCAGTCGAGGGACATGTTTGTGTCCTGTCTCCTGAAGAAGAGACCGTTTAATTCATCGTGTTGTTCTTCACCAGCTCCGCTCATTTTCCTGATAACCTTCTGGGACATGTGTCCTCCACCATCAGACGTTCATGAACCGAAGTGTCCCGTCGTCCTCAGTCTTTGCGTCCTCTTTAACAGATCCTGGTCTATGAAGGAGAGATGGAGCGAGCTCAGGGTCAGCTGGAGGCCGAGATGCAGAACCTGGAGGAGGAGAAGAACCGTGTGATTGAGGAGGCGTTCATCAGAGCCGAGAGCGAGATGAAAGCTGTCCACGAGAACCTGGCAGGTCAGACGCTACACGCCTGTGTCCTCTCTGTCTCCTGCATGTCTCCTGCATATGTCCCCCCTCTGTCCACCCTCTCTCTCCCCTCTGTCCCCCCTCTCTCTCCCCTCTGTCCCCCCTCTGTCTTTCCTCTGTCCCCCCTCTGTCTCCCCTCTCTCTCTCCTCTGTCTCCCCTCTGTCCCTTCTCTGTCTCCTCTCTGTCTCTCCTCTGTCTCCCCCCTCTGTCCCCCTCTCTCTCCTCTCTGCCCCCTCTCTCCTCTCTGCCCCCCCTCTCTCCCCTCAGTCTCCTCTCTGTCTCTCCTCTGTCTCCTCTCTGTCTCTCCTCTGTCTCTCCTCTGTCTCTCCTCTCTGTCTCTCCTCTGTCTCTCCCCTCTGTCTCCCTTCTGTCTCCCCCCTCTGTCCCCCCTCTGTCTCTCCTCTGTCCCCCCTCTCTCTCCTGCATGCCCCCCTCTCTCTCTCCTCTGTCTCCCCTCTGTCCCCCTTCTCTCTCCCCTCTGTCCCCCTTCTCTCTCCCCTCTGTCCCCTCTCTGTCTCTCCTCTGTCCCCCCTCTGTCTCCCTTCTGTCTCTGCATATCTCCCCTCTGCCCCCCCCTCCCTCAGTCTCCCCTCTGTCTCCTGCATGCCCCCTCTCTCTCCCCTCTGTCCCCCCTCTGTCTCCCTCCCTCTCTCTCTCCTCTGTTCTCCTCTCTCCCCCTCTGTCTCTCCTCTGTCTCCTCTCTGTCTCTCCTCTGTGTCTCCTCTCACTCCTCTGTCTCTCCTCTCTCCCCCCTCTGTCTCTCCTCTCTCTCCCCTGTCTCTCCTCTCTCCCCCCTCTGTCTCTCCTCTCTCTATCCTCTGTCTCTCCTCTCTGTCTCTCCTCTGTCTCCCCTCTGTGTCTCCTCTCACTCCTCTGTCTCTCCTCTCTCCCCCCTCTGTCCCCCCTCTGTCTCTCCTCTCTCTCCCCTCTCTCTCCCCTCTCTCTCCTCTCTGTCTCTCCTCTGTCTCCTCTCTGCCTCTCCTCTCTCTCCCCTCTCTCTCCTCTCTGTCTCTCCTCTGTCTCCTCTCTGCCTCTCCTCTGTCTCCCCTCTGTCCCCCCTCTCTCTCCTCTCTGTCCCCCCTCTCTCTCCTCTCTGCCCCCCGTCCCCCGTGTTCAGGGTGACTTTGTCCTGACCTGTGGTCGTTGTGGTCGTTGTGTCAGGTGTGCGTATGAACCTGCTGACTCTGCAGCCGGCCCTCAGGACTCTCACCTGTGACTATAACTGTCTGAAGCGCCAGGTGCAGGACTTCCCCTTCATGCTGGACAAAGCCATCGCTGAGGCCAAACAGGAAGTGAGTCTGAGCAGACTGTGGCTGTGCGCTGCCTTTGATGCATGAGAATCAGTTAACTGTGATGGTTTTTCAGATCTGTCAGGTGATCAGCGAGGTGAGCAGCACCAACCAGGAGCTGCTGCGTAAATACAAGAGAGAGATGAACCTGAGGAAGAAGTGCCACAACGAGCTGGTTCGACTCAAAGGTCTGAAACTAAAGCAGCTTCTCTAACGTCTCCGTAAGTCACCTGTTTGATGCTCGTGACTGAAGGTCACCTGGTGTTTGGTTTCCAGGTAACATCCGTGTTTTCTGCCGCGTCCGGCCCGTCAGTCAGGAGGAGCAGGACTCCGCTGATGCCAAAACTATGCTGAGCTTCGACTCCGACGACGACGCCGTCCTCTACCTCTCCAACAAGGGCAAGGTCATGACCTTTGAACTGGACAAAGTCTTCCCTCCTCAGGCCACACAGGAAGAGGTGAGGGCAGAACGTCTCTGGACGGTTGGACTGACATGTCTGTCCTCCAGTCATATTTACTCTTACCTGTCTGTCAGGTGTTCCATGAAGTCCAGGCTCTGGTCACTTCTTGTATCGACGGCTTTAACGTCTGTATCTTCGCCTACGGTCAGACTGGCTCGGGGAAGACGTACACCATGGAGGTAGGACGAGTGTTCGACCCTAAGCCCAACACATGAAGCTGCTGAATGTACTCGGTCAGGATGTGATCTCAGTGTGTGTGTCTGTAAATGAGCAGCAGCGCCATCATGTGGTCAGTAGAATATTAATGGATCTCTACCTACCACTGGATCAGAACCATCAACAGCTGCTTGGTGACTTGGAGACATGATCCACATTTAGGAACCAGATGGAAACACTCTCACATGAGAACATCTGATTTATTTAGAGACAAAGACTCAGATTAGACCTGAACCCTGAAGCTTCATCCTCAGAGGAACCAGGTCTCTGCTGAGGGACAAACATCAGTGATGATGAAGGGAATAAAAACACGTGTTGATGTTTTGACATCAAACGTATCAAATGTGGTCAGATGAGTGTTGACACCTGGACATTAAGATGGACAGGTTGAGCTAACCCTAACGAGCTGAAAAGAAATGCCTCCCTCAGTTTGGCTGTGGTTCTAGTCTGTCCTAGATTTTTTACGTGCTCATCTGCTGTGGAGAACCAAAACCAGACCGTAAGTGCATATATATATTCTCCTTACTCCTTTTTCGGTTGACAGATTTTTTTTCGTTTTGGATGTTTGAAATAGAACACTGAAAACAAATTAATTTTGTGTTGGTACCAGGAGAGAAAAAGGAATCCACTCAAAGAACAGTTGTTTTGTGTTGAAGTTAAACTGAAAAGAAGTGGACATTGTGTAAATACGTTTAAAAGAAAAAGACAAAGTGGTGTTTTGGTTTGTTTCAGCTTTATGTTGAATTTCTGCATCACTTGTGTTGGTTTAACGAAGGCACAAGCAGGCTGAGTCCTGACTGGCACCCACTAGTAATATAAAATAAAATAAATGAGTTGCCCTTACACCTGTCACAAGGTGTCACCCATAACCCCGCCCCTTTGGTTTTCAGGGTGTGCCTGATGACCCTGGCATCAACCAGCGAGCTCTGCGCCTGCTGTTCTCTGAGGTGACAGACAAAGCTCCAGACTGGGACTACAAGATCACCGTCAACATGGTGGAGATCTACAACGAGACGCTGCGGTGAGCCTACGTATTTAACAGATTACATCAGGAATAATAATAATAATCCAACATGTCTCCACGTCAGTGGCGGCTGCTGGTCTTTCAAATAGGGGAAGCCCAGTTTTGTAAAATTGGCCAATTATTACATCATTAAATTTATGTCTGTGAAGGTTCTCAGTCATCCAGGTCATGGTAATCCAAAAAGTTTCAAAAAAGGCAACTGGACTTGTAGATTTTTCGAGAAGACGTTTCGCCACTCATCCGAGCTTGTCACGTGCCGATCTGGGTTGATTTGGACGGGGTCTGAGCCGGTCGGCCACGATGATAGGAGACGCTATCGGTTGCCAGGGGCAACGCCCTCAGAATTTAACGGAGGAGCGACGAAACATTAATTTTTGCGCGTTTATTATTTCGGCGGGACAGATACAAGAAAAGTAAGAAAGTAAAGCAATGGAGAAAGTTAAGGGGAAAGAAAATGGACCTTACAGCGACAAGCTTACATAAACAGCAAAACAGCGGTATTTGGAGAAGCTGTAGCATGACGACAGCTCCTCACTCTCTATAGTCTTAAAGCGCTGTCAATCACGACGAGTTCCAGCCACGTTAACAGTTCATCCAATCATCGTAGAGAAGCTCGGCGTCCAGGTACATCCCACTGCCCATTGACTCCCAGAGACGCCCGGCTTCCCTGGAAGTGACGATTTTGGAGCGTTTATCCAATAAACGTCCAGCTTTTTTGTCCTGAGATCGGCCCATTCTGAAGCTCCATTGAAAGTCCATTGAAGCCGAGCCTCAGTGGGTTTTTAAACGGACCGTACCATTACAGCAATATGAGAAAGAAATCACGATAGACGAACGGATAAAACTTATTAATGATTGTGTTATTATAAGAAGTAGCCATGAAGTCGATCATGTTCTAGCACATTTTAGTTTGAGTAGTAATGTAAATTCGTAGTATTTGACGAAATTGCCAGCGATATTTTAGGGGAGGCTGAGCTTCCCCTGTAGTCTTAGAGCAATCGCCTCTGCTCCACGTTCAGAACGCTTATGTAAAGGTGGATGGGTCGTTAAGGTTCATCTCCATCTGTCCAGCTGTTGTGTAACAGGCTCAGAGCTCAACATGTGGATGCTGGATAAAATGTTTAAGCTGAAAGGTTCAGAGATGATGTGTCCAATCAGGCAGCATCAGTTTAAAGGAAAGAGGAAGGAGCCTGGTTTAATTCATGAATGAGCATCGGCTCGGTCAGCTAACAGCTAACAGTAGCTCCTCCTACCCTCCCAGCTAACAGCTAACATTAGCTTCTCCTAGCCTCCCAGCTAACAGCTAACATTAGCTTCTCCTACCCTCCCAGCTAACAGCTAACATTAGCTTCTCCTACCCTCCCAGCTAACAGCTAACAGTAGCTCCTCCTAGCCTCCCAGCTAACAGCTAACAGTAGCTCCTCCTAGCCTCCCAGCTAACAGCTAACAGTAGCTCCTCCTAGCCTCCCAGCTAACAGCTAACAGTAGCTCCTCCTACCCTCCCAGCTAACAGCTAACAGTAGCTCCTCCTAGCCTCCCAGCTAACAGCTAACAGTAGCTCCTCCTAGCCTCCCAGCTAACAGCTAACAGTAGCTCCTCCTAGCCTCCCAGCTAACAGTAGCTTCTCCTAGCCTCCCAGCTAACAGTAGCTTCTCCTAGCCTCCCAGCTAACAGTAGCTCCTCCTAGCCTCCCAGCTAACAGCTAACAGTAGCTCCTCCTAGCCTCCCAGCTAACAGCTAACAGTAGCTCCTCCTAGCCTCCCAGCTAACAGCTAACAGTAGCTCCTCCTAGCCTCCCAGCTAACAGCTAACAGTAGCTCCTCCTAGCCTCCCAGCTAACAGCTAACAGTAGCTTCTCCTAGCCTCCCAGCTAACAGTAGCTCTTCCTAGCCTCCCAGCTAACAGTAGCATGTGACTCATGTTGGTAGTCACAGTTTTACCTGTCAGTCATCTGTAAGGCAAGTTAAGCCCTGAGTTTGGTCTGCAGGCGCTGAACATCTTTGTCTTCCTGCAGGGACCTGCTCAGGGACAATCCCACTGACAAGCTGGACATCAAGATGAACCCTGATGGCAGTGGACAGCTCTATGTCCCTGGACTGACTGAGTTCACTGTGCAGAGTCCCGAGGACATCAATAGGGTGAGGACTTCCTGTCTGTCCTTTCAGTAAAGGTCCTGCATGCTGGTCAGAAATCTTCACTTTCTACTTCTTTGCAGAGCATTACATTGTTGTATTGTTTTACACACATACACATACAGACCTACAGTCATGGAAAGACCACCCTTGTTTTCTTCAGATTCTTGTTCATTTTAATGCCTGGTACAGCTAAAGGTATATTACCTGAAGAATGCAATGAAGACGACAAAAAAATGCAGCTGACTGCATAATACTTCATGTCCTATTTGACATGCTTACGGCCTCCAGGGACCTTAAAAATGAGGGGACACTGTTGAGACAAGGACAGTTCAAAACCGACTTCTTGAAGCTGGTGTGAAGTCACACAGGGCACAGAAGAAGCCCTTCGTCAGCGAAAGGCAGAGGAAGGGCTGGTTACTCTGAGCTGGGGATCACAGGGATTGGACCAACGCACTGGTTAGGAGGAGGCCTACGAAGCAGACGGTCCTGCCCCTACGAAGCAGACGGTCCTGCCCCTACGAAGCAGACGGTCCTGCCCCCACAGTAAAACATGAGGCTGGATCACTTATTCAAGATTCAAGATTTCTTTATTGTCAATTTCTCAATACGTTAGACATACAGAATACAGAATAATCTAAAAACTGTTTCTGTCTCTTTGTCACATAATGATAAAAAGAAAACCTAAAAAGACCTAAAGTGATTTTTATGCATATAATATAAATATAGTGAATAAGTTTCAGTGATGATCTGTGGTCGTTTCAGTTTGGGTGGAACAGGACGAATGAACCAGGTCACGTACACAAACAGTGTCTTCTTCCATCAGCTGCAAAACTCTTTCCTGCCTCGAATGACTGAACCACAGAGTCCAGACCTTAACCCCATTGAGAATCTTTGGGATGAGCTGGAGAAGCTTTGAGCAGTGGTCAGACTCTCCATCATCAATACAATGAATGAAACACTGGATGGAGAGAAATCTGGAGACATTGGAGAAGATTAGAGAAACAATGAGACAGAGAATGAGCTGGAGTCACAGACAGAGGAGGTCTAACCTGGTAGTGTGTGTGTGTGTGGGGGGGGGGGGGGGGGGGGGGGGGGGGGGGGGCTCTCTCTCTCATTATTGTGACATTTAGCAAATACAAATAATTTTATTAATCCTAACTGAGATAATGAGGAAAAATGTTTCTGTTCTTTAACACAGTGGATATATGCAGCAAAGACGTATTTATCTCTGACAGCTCTGACTTTGTGTGTGTGTGTGTGTGTGTGTGCGTGTGTGTCTACCTGTCCTCAGGTGTTTGACCTTGGTCACATGAACAGAGCGACGGCGTGCACCAACCTGAATGAACACAGCTCACGTTCTCATGCTCTGCTCATCATCAGTGTTTCTGGATTCAACACAGCAACAGGAAACACAACACAAGGTACAGACACAACACGAGGTGCAGACACAACACGAGGTGCAGACACAACACGAGGTGCAGACACAACACGAGGTGGAGACACAACACGAGGTGGAGACACAACACGAGGTGGAGACACAACACGAGGTGCAGACACAACACGAGGTGGAGACACAACACGAGGTGCAGACACAACACGAGGTGCAGACACAACACGAGGTGCAGACACAACACGAGGTGGAGACACACACGAGGTGCAGACACAACACGAGGTGCAGACACAACACGAGGTGGAGACACAACACGAGGTGGAGACACAACACGAGGTGGAGACACAACACGAGGTGCAGACACAACACGAGGTGGAGACACAACACGAGGTGGAGACACAACACGAGGTGGAGACACAACACGAGGTGCAGACACAACGAGGTGGAGACAAACGAGGTGGAGACACACACGAGGTGGAGACACAACACGAGGTGGAGACACAACACGAGGTGCAGACACAACACGAGGTGCAGACACAACACGAGGTGCAGACACAACACGAGGTGGAGACACAACACGAGGTGCAGACACAACACGAGGTGGAGACACAACACGAGGTGGAGACACAACACGAGGTGCAGACACAACACGAGGTGGAGACACAACACGAGGTGGAGACACAACACGAGGTGGAGACACAACACGAGGTGGAGACACAACACGAGGTGCAGACACAACACGAGGTGCAGACACAACACGAGGTGCAGACACAACACGAGGTGCAGACACAACACGAGGTGGAGACACAACACGAGGTGGAGACACAACACGAGGTGCAGACACAACACGAGGTGCAGACACAACACGAGGTGGAGACACAACACGAGGTGCAGACACAACACGAGGTGGAGACACAACACGAGGTGCAGACACTTTATCATGTAAATGACGTTCTTAGTGTTGCATGATATGACCCCTTTTATTTTTAGTGTCTTCCCTGTGTGTGGAAGGCAGTATGTTTTACATTTATGAGTGAAATTACACTGCGCACACTGTGCACAGTGTAATTCCCATCGGGAAGTGGTGAAAAAACCTGCGGGGGCTTATCAGGTAATTGGTCTGCTCTGACGATTATATTGGAGATGTTGTGTGAGCGCTTATAGGCAAAACGAGGAGGCTGTCTAAATGACGCATCCTTCAGAGTAGGATCGGAGCTTAGGATGGGCCAGTGTTTTCGTAAAATATTTTCAAATTCTCTACTTAGTGCGAAACACATATTAATCTGTTATCAGTTTTGGCCTGTTTTTTTCTTCCCAGACATTCCTCTTGATCCATATCTTTAAAACGGCCTGAGGCCGATTGGATCCAAGACTCTGCGTAGTCCCTTTCTCTGTTTTTTTTTTTTAACTTGTTTTTATTTGCAATTATAACATTTACAAAACATTTAAAGACAGACAATCCACACAAACACATTCCCATACCCTACCCACCCCCCGCCAGGCCGCGCAGGATATAAAAAATACTTACGATAAAGAACAATTTGAGACATGTGCCATAATTATACATAGTTATACATAATTTTACATGATTACATTCAATCCATGGAAGCTTCGATTTGGGGGATTATTTTCATCAGGGGCCCCCATATATTGAGGAATATTTCTGGTTTACCCCTCACACTGTACATAATTTTCTCGGGTGTGCAATATGATAAAATTTCGTTCCACCATTGTTTTAGAGATGGTGGAGTTGTTGACTTCCAATTTGTTAAAATACATTTTTTAGCAGCTGTCGTGGAGATCAGAATAAGCCTTTTCTGATGCAGAGTAAAACCAGGAAGTCTGGCCAAGTCCCCAAGAATGAGCACTAGGGGATCTGCAGTAACTGTTTTTTTGAGTATCCTAGACAAGATGCCATAGATGCCCTGCCAGAACGGCTGAAGGCTCACACATTCCCACAACATATGGACCAGGTTGCCGTCCCTGGCAGTACATCTTGGGCAGCATGAAGTTACAGATTGATACATGTGGTGTAGTCTATCGGGGGTATAGTATGTGCGGTGCAAAATGTTAAATTGAATCATTCTATGCTTAGTTGAAGTTAAAAAAGTTTGAGAGTTTCTAAGGATAGTTTCCCATTCTTGATTACTATAACTGGTATTCAAGTCATTTTCCCATTTCTGTTTGAGGTTCAAATGATTATAATCCACATATTCATTAATCATTTTATAGAGTTTTGAGATCAACCCAGTTGGTGAGTCAGATAGTTGTATTAGTTTACCCAAAGGAGTGTCACCAATTCTAGGGAATTCAGCACATATAACTTTGATCCAGTTTCTTATCTGTAAAAATTTAAAAAAGTGTGAGGAGGGTAAATTGTAACGTTTACAAATTTCTGAATATTCACCAACTAGGCCGTCTTTACAAATATCACCCAGCACTTGAATGCCACGGTCTCGCCAAATGCCGGATATCTGGTCAGACATAAACGCATGTGGAGAAAGGCTGATCCACAAGGGACTTCTAACAGAAATCATATTTTCAATACCCATGAGGTTGTGGCATTTCTGCCAGCACAAAATAGTGTGTCTGATTATTGGGTTTGATGTGAAATCTTTGCCCTGAGTTGCAATAAAAGGGAGAGCACTCAGGGGGGTGTTCTTTAACAGGTACCTTTCTATGTCCATCCATGACGTTGTATGTGTTCTTTCATGAGACCAGTACCATACAGCTCTTAATTGGGAAGTTAAATAGTATAGTTTGAAGTCTGGTAGAGTGAGTCCTCCCTTATGTAATGGGGCTTGCAGGCTCGACGATTTAATTCGTACATGTTTATGAGACCATAGGAATTTTGTGATAACCTGGTTGATCTCAGTAAATAATTTAGAAGGGCATTCCAGGGGGATGGATTGATATAGATACAAAAATTTTGGTAGTACATTCATTTTGATGATGTTAACCCTTCCGATTACGGATAGTGGTAGGTCTTTCCATTTAATCAAGTCGGCCTTAAGTTTTGCCATGAGTGGATGAAAATTCAATTTATGTATATTACTAAGGTCTTTACTTATATGTACACCAAGGTATTTAAATCCCTCTGGTTTCCATTTAAATCTTGTGACTAAGTCAGGGAGATTTGTAAAAGTACAAGGTCCTAAAGGCATGACATCACTCTTCCCCATGTTCAGCCTATACCCAGACAATTTACTGTACACATTCAATACTTCACACATTTGTGGCACAGATTTATCAGGTTTGGATATGTAAATTAATAGGTCGTCAGCATAAAGTGATAGCTTATATTCTGTATTTCCTATTCGAATCCCACTGATATTTGAGTTTGAGCGGATGGCCACCGCGAGCGGTTCGATTGCCAAAGCGAACAGTAAAGGGGATAGTGGGCATCCCTGCCTTGTGCCCCTCTTGAGGTCGAGTGGTCTCGACAGCACACCATTTGTGGCAATTTGTGCTCTGGGGCTCTATATAATGTTTTAACAATATTTATAAATTTGGTACCAAAATTCATTTCAGTCATAGTTTGGAATAAGAACGGCCATTCAACCCTGTCGAATGCCTTCTCCGCATCCATGGAGAACACCAGTCTATTCTCAGAGTTGTTGGAGGAATCATGGATGAGGTGGAATAGTTTTCGGAGGTTGTCAGAGCCCTGTCTGCCTTTAATAAAGCCAGTCTGATCAACATGAATTAAATTATTGATGACCGACTCTAGCCTTAATGCTAGTAATTTGGATAGAATCTTGAATGAGACATTAAGCATAGAGAGGGGTCTGTAGGAGCTACAAAGTTGTTCATCCTTGTCTGGTTTTAAAAACACATTTATTGTGGCCACCTCCATAGAATAGGGTAACATGCCAGTTACAAGTGATTCCTTGAGCATATTTGTAAGTGGCTCCACCAATATGGGCAGAAAGTTTTTAAAAAATTCTGCAGGGAACCCGTCTGGCCCTGGTGCTTTCCCTATTTGTAGCTTATTTACAGCATGTATAACTTCCTCCTTAGTAATTTCTACATCCAATTGGTGTCTGTTTTCCTCACTTAGTTTAGGGACCGAGCAGTTATCAAAAAATCTCCTACACAGGCGGGGGTCCATGTCACCCTGTGATTTATACAAGTCATGATAGTATTCTTCAAAACATTTATTTATACTAGTGGGGTCTGAAATACTTACACCCTCTTTATTTTTAATGTTATGTATGATTCTTGCGTTTTCCTCCTTTTTAATTTGCCAGCTGAGTAATTTACCAGTTTTCTCTCCTTTTTCATAGTAGTGAAATCTGGTTCTTGCCATGTCTGCTTCTGCCTTTTGAGTACACAAATTACAATATTCTATTCTCTTTTGTGTCAATAGATGTGTTATTTCAGGGTTTTTAGTCTGTGCATGTTCTTTTTCTAGCTCATGGATGGTTTGTTCCAGTCTAGTGAGTTTACTTTGTTTTTCTTTTCTTTTTTGAGCAGTGTAAGAAATAATCATGCCTCTGATGTATGCTAGCATAGTCCCTTTCTCTGAAGCGCTGAATCATTTGGGCATTGCGTAAAGCATATTCTTGGTCGGAGCTGCATATACGTCGTATTCTGTTAAATTGACTGATCGGTAAGCTTCTTTTTAAACTAGTGGGATAGTAACTTCTCCCATGTAAAACAGTGTTTTTGTCAATAGTTTTTTTGTACAAATCAGTTTTTAGAGTATTACCATTTAAAAAAACTGATTTCACTGTGGTTAAACTCTCCAGTGAATCTGAGATGCTCACTTTTATCATTAAGATATACTTGAAAGTCAGACAGTTCACTGGATGTACCCAACCATAGAAGGAAAATATCATCAATATATCTACGCCACATTAAGATCTTATGGTGTTATGATGTAAAGTTTTTTAACTGTTGCTATTTGTGATACACATGCTATGCCAATTATTACCCCACGCGGCGCACTCCTTTTTCTAGACGGGTGCCCTGTGGGGGATCACGTGATATAAGTCATCCTAACTATTTCCCTCATTGCCTGATGAAGATCCCATAGGATCGAAACGTTGCCTGTCATAAATAAATAAATTGCACCTTTTTTCAATAGATTTATTCTTTTTCATAATAATTAGTGATATTGGCCAAGTATACTTGTGTATACATGGAATGTGTTCTCTGCATTTAACCCATCCGTGAATTAGTGAACACACAGTGAGGTGAAACACACACTAACCCGGAGCAGTGAGCTGCCATGCTACAGCGGCGCTCGGGGAGCAGTGAGGGGTGAGGTGCCTTGCTCAAGGACACTTCAGCCGCTTTCTACTGGTCGGGGGTTCGAACCGGCAACCCTTCAGCCACAAGCCCAAAGCGCTAACCAGTAGGCCACGGCTGCCTAGCACCTTGTCTAGCACCTGAATCATTGTATTTGGATTTGCGCACCCGTATCTATTTTAACAACACAAGGTACAGACTCACACTGTGAGGAGCTAACGCTGACTCAGAGCATTTAATGAGAACCACAGCGTCTGTGACAACCGTAAGAAACCCTCAGCATGCCTCCAGGCTTAGGGGGAGGGTTAGGGTTAGGCTGCGTACGCGGGGCTGCGTACTCGGGTGAGGGGGCGTGCTCGGGGGTGAGGGTGCGTACTTGGGGGTGGGGCTGCGTACTCCGGTGTGGGGCTGCTTACTCGGGGCTGCGTACTCGGGGGTGAGGGTGCGTAGTCGGGGGTGAGGGTGCGTAGTCGGGGGTGAGGGTGCGTACTCGGGGGTGGGGCTGCGTACTCCGGTGTGGGGCTGCTTACTCGGGGCTGCGTACTCGGGGGTGAGGGTGCGTAGTCGGGGGTGAGGGTGCGTACTCGGGGGTGGGGCTGCGTACTCGGGGGTGAGGGTGCGTACTCGGGGTGAGGGTGCGTACTCGGGGGTGAGGGTGCGTACTCGGGGGTGAGGGTGCGTACTCGGGGGTGAGGGTGCGTACTCGGGGGTGAGGGTGCGTACTCGGGTAGGTGCGTACTCCGTGTGGGCTGCTTACTCGGGGCTGCGTACTCGGGGATGAGGGTGCGTAGTCGGGGGTGAGGGTGCGTACTCGGGGTGAGGGTGCGTACTCGGGGGTGGGGCTGCGTACTCGGGGGTGTCCTCTGGATCTCTCATGTCTCTGCGTCGTTCTCCAGGGAAGCTGAACCTGGTGGACCTGGCGGGGTCGGAGCGGATCGGGAAGTCGGGGGCGGAGGGCAGTCGTCTGAGAGAAGCTCAGTGCATCAACAAGTCTCTGTCGGCGCTGGGCGACGTCATCAACGCGCTGAGGAACAAACACGCCCACGTCCCGTTCAGAAACTCCCGCCTCACTTACCTGCTGCAGGACTCTCTGAGCGGAGACAGCAAGACGCTGATGATGGTGCAGGTAAGAGCCGTCCCCTGAAGGACATGGACTCTGTCTCTGTTAGAACCAGATCAGTGTGGAGCAATGTCCTCTCTGCAGGTCTCTCCGTTGCCTGGTAACATGAGTGAGTCGGTCTGCTCTCTGAAGTTCGCCCAGCGCGTTCGAAGTGTTGAGCTGAGCTCCTCGTCCTCCAGGAGACACGAGAACTCGTCCACTTCGTCCTCGCCGACCCACGACAGCGTGGAGGTGACTCACCCTGATTAACAGTGACCTTTCAAAATAAGACGCCACTGAGTCAAGTTTAGATCATTATGTAAAATAACTGTACAGTGACGTAATGTGACCTCTGACCTCTCCTCAGCTGGACTCTCCTCCCGTGACCCCGGTTCCCCTCCCCATCTCTCGGGCCAGCAGTGCCGGCTCCACCCTGTCCTCCACCTCCAGAACCCCCAGCAGCTCCCGCAGGAGGTCCCAGTCCCAGCTGTCCACAGGTACAGCTTCACCAGGACGGTTTAATCACAGCAGCGCGTCTGGAGGGTCTGGTTCTGGTTAAACTTCCAACACTTCTCTGATCAGTTTATTAGTTAATGAAATGATCTGATCCCACTTATTCAGACTAGTTTGTCTCTGTCAGATAATAATACACACACACAGTCACATCACATGACTGCTGTCATTAATGCAGATATGCAGATTTAATCAGATATGTTTTAATCTAATCTGATGACGAATCTGATTTGTCATCACATCACTGAAAGATTAAAAATATGAGAACTATAAATGAAGGAAGAGTCTGAGTTGTTCTAAAGCCAGCAGAGTCCAGCAGAATGAATAATAATAATAATAATGAACTCCTGAACGTCACAGGTCTGAACTGTAAGAGTGGAGCGCCGCTGTCAGTCTGTCCTCCTCCTTCTTCCTCTGTGTCCTCATTCTGTGGTCTGATTGGTTGGTTTGCAGACAGACAGGTAGACAGAGGCAACCCATTGGTGGGGGACGGTGGGCAGGTAGGTGGGGGTGTACTGGATGCTGACTGGTGGATAGCTTGGCATGGGAGCTCTCAGCATGGCATGGTGCCCCCTTCCCTCTCCTCTCCCCATCTAACACCCCCCACCTCTAACCAGAGCTTCTGTGTGTGCGCCTGTAGACCTGTGAGGGGGGCTCGGGGGGGGGGGGCAGGGGGGGCCCACGGGGCTGTTGTTGTTGCCTGTTCGATTGCTGGAGTCACGATGTGATTGAAGCTCAGCGTCACAAGGAAACAACTCCAACCCTGATCCAGTCTCATCTGAGGCTTGGTTAGCACTTAGCTTAGCATAAAGCTAAATGAAAAATACTAATTGTGTCATTAGAAGTCAGAGATGCTGAGTGGAGCCAGGCTAACAGTTTCCAACAGTTCAATTCAATTCAGTTTTGTTTATATAGCGTCAATAACAATACAAATCGTCTCAAGACGCTTTACAAGACCCGGCCTGAAACCCCCAGAGCAGCCTGAAGGAGACGGTGGCAGGAAGAACTCCCTTTTAACAGGAAGAAACCTTGAGCAGAACCAGAACCAGAACCAGCTCATATGGAGGAACCATCTGCCTAAGGCCAGCCGGGTACAGACGGTTGTGCTAAGCTAGGCTAGGTCACATGTTTAATTATCTGTGACGTCTCAGAGCTAATGAACTAAGACGTTGTTTCCTTGTGACTTGGCTGTTTATGTTTGTGTCCTGCTGCTGAGCCGAGGATTGTGGGAATTCTTTCCATGTCTGCACCGATAAATCTGAAAACACAGACGCCGCTGAGCTTCCACCTCCAACACGTCAGAGTCCTGCTGCCGTCTGGGCTGATGGGGCAGCGGGGCCGGGGCCGGGGCCCAGGCCGGGCCGGGGGTCCAGGCCCAGGCCGGGGGTCCAGGCCCAGGCCCTGGCCGAGGTTCCAGGCCCAGGCCGGGGTTCCAGGCCCAGGCCGACTGGGGGTCCAGGCCGACCGGGGGTCCAGGCCGAACGGGGGTCCAGGCCCAGGCCGGGGTTCCAGGCCCAGGCCGACCGGGGGTCCAGACCCAGGCCGGGGGTCCAGGCCGACCGGGGGTCCAGGCCGACCGGGGGTCCAGGCCGACCGGGGGTCCAGGCCAGATTATTTTCCAGTGTGATCTGGTCTCAGATCTCCAGACTCATCTTCCAGATTAGTGTCAGACATGTTTGATCCAGGATTTAAATCTAAATGAACTTTAAAGAGGAGAGAAAAGACACAGAGCATCTCCTCCTCCTGTGAGGTCAGGTGGCGTCTTGTGTTAAAGATGAGAGAGGAGAAGATTTGAGCTCAGCGGGTAACCATAGCAACAGAGTCAGAATAAATCCACTGATGAACATGGAGGAGCTGTTCATCATGTGGTCGAGTGTGTTTTCACATTTATGATCCTGAGTGTGGACGTGGTCTGACGGACAGGAGCCGCTGACTGATGCTTTCTCTGCAGGACGACTGAAGCTGACGGCCTGACGGACGCCACGGAACGGACGCCACGGAACGGACGCCACGGAACGGACGCCACGGAACGGACGCCACGTCCACTCCTCCTGACAGACGCTGGCGGGAATCAAACTCTACTCGTGTGTCGTGGGCCAAATGTTCAGCGTTTTCTTCCAATCACAGTATTTCTTTTATTCTGTCTTTTATTGTTGCACTTTAAACCTCCAGATGATTTTCTTGGCTGCCGTTCCAGATGTGGTGGATCATGATGTGATAATATATTCATAACTCAGTATTTATGTTGGACATGAGGAGGTTCAGTTTTCAGTTTGAGGTGAATTTTCAGAAACCTTTTTGTTTCTCTGAACGTTTGCTTTTGTCCATCAGCTGCTCCTGTGGACGCTTGTTTTATTCACAAAGACAAACCTCTGTCCCATCTCCTCTCTTCTTGCTTCTGCTGTCGTCCCTGATCTCGGACACCCCTGGTGACCTTTGACCTCAGACAGATGTGTAGCGGGTTAGCTGTAGCTGTAGTGAACAGGAATGATGACGTCTGCCTGCTTTGTCTTCGCTGTAGATTCCTACAGTTTTGTTTTTTTGTATTTCCTTTTTAATAAACACTTGAAACCAACTCACTTGTCCAGTTAATCTCTCACTTCTTAATTTGTTTACACCTCAAACATGACCATTGTGTTATTCTGCTGGTTAACTGATTATTATATATTGTTATAGTTGATAATTCAATTCAATTTAATTCAGTTTTATTTATATAGCGTCAATAACAATACAAATCGTCTCAAGACGCTTTACAAGACCCGGCCTGAAACCCCCAGAGCAGCCTGAAGGAGACGGTGGCAGGAAGAACTCCCTTTAACAGGAAGAAACCTTGAGCAGAACCAGAACCAGAACCAGAACCAGAACCAGCTCATATGGAGGACCCATCTGCCTAAGGCCAGCCGGGTACAGACAGAGAAAGAGAACAGCAAGATAAACATACATCTGTCATAAATACACATATCTGACTAAAGCATACAAGTCGGATGCTATGATTCAAACTAATGATGTTACATGACAGTTTGAAAATGTAAGAGGAATCATTGGCAGGTTGGAGAATTGTTCATTCAGGTAGGAGTGGATAACAGCAGGATTCATGGAGACTGGGCAGAATGATGAGACCACGACAACAGATGTAGTATGGAGCTCCACAGGAAACACTCAACTCCAGGCCAGAGATACTCAGAAGAAGGGAGAGCAGCAGTAAACATTCTACATAGTCCATCATCTCACACTCAATGCTATAAATTAATATCAATTATTAATTATCAATCAAAAAGATTTTTCCATCTTCACCCTTTCATAAGGCTGTGTCACAGTTGGTGGGGTCACCAGCATCAGGATCACCCTGTGTTGGTAGGTCACAGGATGGACGTCCAGGAGATGATGGAAGGAAAACTGTAGGTGCCCACCATCAGGATGGACATCCTCCATCTCTGACTCCAGCTTATTCTCTGTCTCATTGTTTCTCTAATCAAATCAAATCAAATCAAATCAAATTTTATTTGTATAGCCCAAATTCACAAAACATGTTTGGCCTCAGAGGGCTTTACAATCTGTACAGGGAGTGACACCCTCTGTCCTTAGACCCTCGGTTCGAGTGAGGAAAAACTTGCCCACAAAAAACCCTATTAACAGGGAAAAAATGTGGAAGAAACCTCAGGGAGAGCCACAGAGAAGGGATCCCTCTCCCAGGACGGACAGACGTGCAATGGATGTCACATGTACAAATCAACACAGACATATTGTACAATTACAATGAAAGATGAAATGACAATGAATTACAATGAATGATAGAATGATTACAGTAGCAGTGGAACCTGTGATAGAGAGACACAAAGTAAATCATGAACTAACTGAAGTGGAGATATGGTAACAATAATGACAGTAATGCTTTATATGGTGGATGTCAGCAGTAGACCACAGCAGCAGCCACGATCCATGAGAACCTGCTGGACGACAAAGCACAGAGAACTCCGGGGAAGAAGTTTAGTTAGTAGCTAGCAGTGACGGTAATGGTGATTGGGGAGAGAGAGAGAGAGAGAGAGAGAGAGAGAGAGAGAGAGAGAGAGAGAGAGAGAGAGAGAGAGAGGGAGAGAGAGAGAGAGAGAGGGTTATCAGTAAAGGGAGATGATTACATCTTCGACCAGTACTGTGCCTGGCTAGGCATAACCCAGAGGTCCCCCGGTAGTCTAATCCTATGGCAGCATAACTAAGGGATGACCTGAGTCACCCCTAACTATAGGCGCTGTCAAAAAGGAAAGTCTTAAGTCTACTCTTGAAGGTGTTGACCGTGTCTGCCTCCCGAACCCAGAAAGGTAGTTTGTTCCACAGAAGAGGAGCTTGATAGCTGAAGGCTCTGGCTCCCAATCTACTTTTGGAAACTATAGGAACCACAAGGAACCCAGCATCCTGAGAGCGCAGTGGTCTAGAGGGATAGTAAGATACTATAAGCTCTTTTAGATATGATGGTGCCTGACCATGAAGAGCTTTATATGTAAGGAGAAGAATTTTAAATTCTATTCGAGATTTAATAGGTAGCCAATGCAAGGAAGCCAAAATGGGAGAGATGTGATCTCTGATCTTGGTTCCTGTCAGAACGCGTGCAGCAGCGTTCTGGATTAGCTGCAGAGTCCTCAGAGACTTACTGGAGCAGCCTGATAACAAAGAGTTGCAATAGTCCAGCCTAGAGGTTACAAATGCATGGATTAGTTTTTTCTGCATCTACTTGAGACACAAAGTGTCTGATTTTGGCAATGTTGCGCAAATGAAAGAATGCAGTTCTAGAAGTTTGTTTTATGTGGACATTGAAGGACAGATCCTGATCAAAAACAACGCCTAGATTTTTTACGGTGGTGCTGGAGGCCAGATTCTAATCTTCTCCAATGTCTCCAGATTTCTCTCCATCCAGTGTTTCATTCATTGTATTGATGATGGAGAGTCTGACCACTGCTCAAAGCTTCTCCAGCTCATCCCAAAGATTCTCAATGGGGTTAAGGTCTGGACTCTGTTCTGTAAGCTGGTATTAGCATAAAGGTGGTGTGGTGAGGAGAGAAGAGATGCTGGTGATACCAGGTGTACCAGGATACTGCACAGATCAGAAAAGACTTTATTGCCTCGAATTAGCATGGAATTTGGCAAATATATATACAGACAGCATGACGACTTTGACATGGTTAAAAGAAAAAAAGAGTTACACAATAAACATTTGGGGAGGAAAAAATATATATACAAAATAAGAATGTTCTGAAAAATATATAGAGAAAAAAATGTGCAGAAATATAAAGAGATTCGGTATATACAGTTATGGTACAGTCAGTGTTGGAATAAACAAACTACAAATAAATAATTGCTTAAGACTATAAGATGCTGAGGTAGTGGTTTAGTGCAAAAACAAAGCAGATTTATTGATTGATGGAGAAAAGTCACTATTGACTCAGGCTGGTATTGTACAGCCTGATGGCAGCTGGGATGAAGGACCTGTGGTAGCGTTCCTTCTTGCATCGTGGATGCAGCAGTCTGCCACTGAAGGAGCTGCTGAGGTCTGAAACAGATGGGAGATGACTCGGATGCTAAAGTTTTTAATTGAATAAACTGAGTTCAGCCAGTGAGATCTGAGTGGAACCAATCCAGAGTCTGCTGCCAGGAGGTCGTTAGCTATTTTAAGTAAGTATTTAATGCATTTACCTGGAGATCAAACGTTTCCAACGTTTTAATTGTTGATTAAAATCTGACAACTTTTAATAAGAATCAAGAGTCTTAATTGTCATCATGAGAACATTACAAACTTTTGCAGATACTCCTGGTTTAAGAGGTAAAGACATATAAGTAACACAACATTTAAATCAAACACTTATGAAAAGTATAAACACCCTACTGCTTGTCATGTTAGAAGGTGAATGTGATGAAGATGGATTTAAAGGTGTCAGGAACAAATGTTATTCACATGAGTAATTCTTTTATTTTTATTTACATGTGATACACAGTTTAAACATCGTTAAAACAAGAATCTGGTTATCATGTTGATGAATTGTTTCTCTAACAGACAGTAGATATAAATCCAGATGTTCTACATCAACATCTGGACAGAAGAAGAACATTTCTCTGAGTTTAAATAAACCTTTTGTGCTGACTGATACCTGTGTTCGGCCTTCAACATATTTTCGGATTTCAGCCAATCAGAGAGCAGCATGTCGGGGTGTGACTCGTGGGAATGCCACCATCCCCTCAGCTCTGATAACCAGCTGATAAATGTGGGATGCTCTGATTGGCTGAGGTCCAGTTGGCTCCTAGGATAAAAGAGCAGCTCAGCTCCTCATCCTCATCATCCTCATTGTCACCATGGCCTTCCTCTGGTTCATCTCCTGCCTCGCCTTCCTCAGCGCCGCCTACGGTGAGTCTAGCTCCATCTTGAGTCCATTGGTTTGACTTTGATCAGAGTTTGAAGGATGTGGAGTCACAGAGAGTTCATGCAGCATCAGAGACACAATCAGAGCCCTGAGTATGTCTGGACATGGGACAAGTTCCTGGTCCAGTTCCAGGTTCAGTTTCTGGTCTGTTAGAGTCTTCTTCATGTCATCCCCTCAGGCTGTGGCGTTCCCGCCATCCCCCCCGAGGTGACTGGCTACGCCCGCATCGTCAATGGCGAGGAGGCGGTTCCTCACTCCTGGCCCTGGCAGGTGTCTCTGCAGGTGAGTCAGCTGACCTCATCAAACATCTTCTTCATCTTCGTCTTCTTCTTCTTCAGTCACACAGTTTGTTTTCTTCTCAGCAATCCAACGGCTTCCACTTCTGTGGAGGATCTCTCATCAACGAGAACTGGGTGGTGACAGCTGCTCACTGCAACGTCAGGTCAGTACTAACCCAAACACACCTGTACCTGTCAACCCAACACACGTATCCATCAACTTACCACACCTGTCACACCTCTACCTGTCAATCATACACACCTGCACATGTCAACCTACCACACCTGTACCTGTCTTTGCCAGGACCTACCACCGTGTGATTGCTGGAGAGCATGACAAGGGTTACGGTTCTAACGAGGATGTCCAGCTTCTGAAACCTGCCAAGGTCAGAATCACCAGCCTCTAAACTCTCAGATCACATTGTCCTACCTCCTCTAACCTGTGTCCACCTCCCCCCACCTCTGCACCATCCCCAGGTGTTTACCCACCCCAAGTGGAACCCCAGAACCATCAACAACGACATCACCCTCATCAAGCTGGCCACCCCCGCCCGTTTCACCACCAACGTGTCACCCGTCTGCCTCGTCGAGTCCACTGATGTCTTCGCCGCTGGCATGACCTGCGTCACATCTGGATGGGGTCTGACCCGCTACAACGGTGAGCCACTGATGGAAGTGTTGTTGATGCTGTAGGGTTAGGGTTCATGATCATTATTAATGAATTCGTCTCATGTATATTATCAGGTAAACTGATGGAGGTGTTACAGATGCTGTGGCTTTAACCAACACTATAATGAAGTTTTCTATCTCCCACAGCTCCCAGTACTCCCAACAAGCTGCAGCAGGCCTCCCTGCCTCTGCTGTCTAACGATCAGTGTAAGAAACACTGGGGCAGCAACATCTCTGATGTCATGATCTGTGCCGGTGGAGCTGGAGCCACTTCCTGCATGGTGAGGCCCCGCCCACCTACCTGTATCACCTTTATCCCAGGTGCAGAGTCACCATCTTCACTCACCACTGTTTGTCTGCTTGTGTTTCAGGGCGACTCTGGTGGTCCCCTGGTCTGTCAGAAGGACGACGCCTGGACCCTGGTTGGCATCGTGTCCTGGGGAAGCAGCCGTTGCTCCACCTCCACCCCTGCCGTCTACGCCCGTGTCACCGAGCTCCGTGGATGGGTCGACCAGATCCTGGCTGCCAACTAAACGCCCAGAGGCTGAAGCACCACCACTGCCATGGAAACCCCAACCCTTTAACACTGACCAACATCTGAATGTGTAGAAGATGAACGACAATAAAAACCTTAAAAATCAGTGATTGTGTTTGAGTTGTGTCTCTACAGAAAAACTCATCTTCACAGCATCATTCTCAGAAGCTTCCAGTTCAACGGCTCAGTCCGAAAACACAGTCACATGTTTTATTGACTGAGTATGTAAACATAGCATCGTGGTTACACCAAGGTCTGGATGAATCTTTATAGACAAACAAACAAATGTTTCCAGGAATTCAATCAAGAAGACGGAAGATTAAAAGAAATAAAACCATCAAAGGAAATGCAAGTTTAAAATGAATCATGATGTGGTGTGCCGTCAATAATTTAGAATGATTCTTCAACTATTAAAAGGACAAGTACTCCTTGAGGAGAAGCTGTTTATCTGTCCTGGAGGTTGTTCTTTATCTCAGAGGAAGGAAACCTCAGGTGATTGTCAGGAAACACACAAACTCCCAACAAAGAAAGAGAAAAGTCTTTATTGTCACTTAGATAGGACACAGTGACATTACAAGCATGATTCAAAGCAGTGCTTTAAAAAGGAACAGAGATGTTAAATGTTCTACAACATGTCTGACAGATTCCAGTTTGTTCATGTCAACCATGATTCCTCTACTTATACAAAAGTAAGTTATGGAGTTCCTCAGGGTTCTGTGCTAGGACCAATACTCTTCACTTTATACATGTTACCATTAGGGAAAATTATTAGAAAACATGACATAAACTTCCATTGTTACGCAGATGACACCCAGCTATATTTATCTATGAAACCAGATGAAACTAATCAGCTGGTTAAACTCCAAGCATGCCTTAAAGACATAAAGGCTTGGATGACCTGTAATTTCTTACTCTTGAACTCAGACAAAACAGAAGTTATTGTATTTGGTCCTAAGCATCTCAGAGATTCATTATCTAATCACGTGGTTTCTTTGGATGGCATTACCTTGGCCTCCAGTACTACTGTGAAAAACCTTGGTGTTATATTTGATGAGGATATGTCCTTTAAATGTCACATTAAGCAAGTAACCAGGACTGCCTTCTTTCATCTACGTAATATCGTCAGAATTAGGAACTACAGTTTCAGCTACAGTCCCACAGTTTCAAAAAGTAAAATAGGAGGTAGAACCTTCAGCTATCAGGCTCCTCTCCTGTGGAACCAGCTCCCAGTTTGGGTTTAGGAGGCAGACACTCTCTCTGTTTTTAAGGTCAGGACTAAGAATTTCCTGTTTGATAAATCTTATAGTTAGGGCTGGACCGAACCATCTCTTAGTAATGCTGCTATAGGCCTAGGCTGCTGGGGGACAATGCACTGAGGACATGTCCTCTACTCTCCTCTCTCACATCCTCCACTTTCTTTTCTCTGGCACAGAACTCTTGTCCTCTAATTTCTTATCTACTACTTATCATACAGTTATGTGCTATTACTGCATAGCCTGTTATCTGCTGAGTTTGAGCAGGATTGTACCATATCTCACTTACAAAAACAGCAATCCCGCTGCCCTTTTTCTTACTACTCAGTATGCAGTTTAACAATCAAATTGAATTAATGTTAGAATATGATTGTCATGATGATGACTTGTTTCTCTGGCACACAGAATTTGTTAATAATGTTTCTATTAACTGAATGAATGAAGTGCAGATAGAAATGGTTTGAACCCTAGAAACCTCAGAGTTTGTTCATTTGTCTGTGGCTCCTCATTAAATTATTAATTATGTGTAGGAGATGTTCACAACGTCAGTAGATATAACTTCAGATGTTCTACATCAACATCTGGACAGAAGAAGAACATTTCTCTGAGTTTAAATAAACCTTTTGTGCTGACTGATACCTGTGTTCGGCCTTCAACATATTTTCGGATTTCAGCCAATCAGAGAGCAGCATGTCGGGGTGTGACTCGTGGGAATGCCACCATCCCCTCAGCTCTGATAACCAGCTGATAAATGTGGGATGCTCTGATTGGCTGAGGTCCAGTTGGCTCCTAGGATAAAAGAGCAGCTCAGCTCCTCATCCTCATCATCCTCATTGTCACCATGGCCTTCCTCTGGTTCATCTCCTGCCTCGCCTTCCTCAGCGCCGCCTACGGTGAGTCTAGCTCCATCTTGAGTCCATTGGTTTGACTTTGATCAGAGTTTGAAGGATGTGGAGTCACAGAGAGTTCATGCAGCATCAGAGACACAATCAGAGCCCTGAGTATGTCTGGACATGGGACAAGTTCCTGGTCCAGTTCCAGGTTCAGTTTCTGGTCTGTTAGAGTCTTCTTCATGTCATCCCCTCAGGCTGTGGCGTTCCCGCCATCCCCCCCGAGGTGACTGGCTACGCCCGCATCGTCAATGGCGAGGAGGCGGTTCCTCACTCCTGGCCCTGGCAGGTGTCTCTGCAGGTGAGTCAGCTGACCTCATCAAACATCTTCTTCATCTTCGTCTTCTTCTTCTTCAGTCACACAGTTTGTTTTCTTCTCAGCAATCCAACGGCTTCCACTTCTGTGGAGGATCTCTCATCAACGAGAACTGGGTGGTGACAGCTGCTCACTGCAACGTCAGGTCAGTACTAACCCAAACACACCTGTACCTGTCAACCCAACACACGTATCCATCAACTTACCACACCTGTCACACCTCTACCTGTCAATCATACACACCTGCACATGTCAACCTACCACACCTGTACCTGTCTTTGCCAGGACCTACCACCGTGTGATTGCTGGAGAGCATGACAAGGGTTACGGTTCTAACGAGGATGTCCAGCTTCTGAAACCTGCCAAGGTCAGAATCACCAGCCTCTAAACTCTCAGATCACATTGTCCTACCTCTTCTAACCTGTGTCCACCTCCCCCCACCTCTGCACCATCCCCAGGTGTTTACCCACCCCAAGTGGAACCCCAGAACCATCAACAACGACATCACCCTCATCAAGCTGGCCACCCCCGCCCGTTTCACCACCAACGTGTCACCCGTCTGCCTCGCCGAGTCCACTGATGTCTTCGCCGCTGGCATGACCTGCGTCACATCTGGATGGGGTCTGACCCGCTACAACGGTGAGCCACTGATGGAAGTGTTGTTGATGCTGTAGGGTTAGGGTTCATGATCATTATTAATGAATTCGTCTCATGTATATTATCAGGTAAACTGATGGAGGTGTTACAGATGCTGTGGCTTTAACCAACACTATAATGAAGTTTTCTATCTCCCACAGCTCCCAGTACTCCCAACAAGCTGCAGCAGGCCTCCCTGCCTCTGCTGTCTAACGATCAGTGTAAGAAACACTGGGGCAGCAACATCTCTGATGTCATGATCTGTGCCGGTGGAGCTGGAGCCAGTTCCTGCATGGTGAGGCCCCGCCCACCTACCTGTATCACCTTTATCCCAGGTGCAGAGTCACCATCTTCACTCACCACTGTTTGTCTGCTTGGGTTTCAGGGCGACTCTGGTGGTCCCCTGGTCTGTCAGAAGGACGACGCCTGGACCCTGGTTGGCATCGTGTCCTGGGGAAGCAGCCGTTGCTCCACCTCCACCCCTGGTGTCTACGCCCGTGTCACCGAGCTCCGTGGATGGGTCGACCAGATCCTGGCTGCCAACTAAACGCCCAGAGGCTGAAGCACCACCACTGCCATGGAAACCCCAACCCTTTAACACTGACCCACATCTGAATGTGTAGAAGATGAACGACAATAAAAACCTTAAAAATCAGTGATTGTGTTTGAGTTGATTCATCTTTACAGGTCGTCTGGTTGTTTCATAACTTGTAGGTTGTTGCTCCCTCAAAGAACGCCTAATGATCCACATCAGACCAAAGAACGTCTAATGATCCAGATCAGACCAAAGAACGTCTAATGATCCAGATCAGACCAAAGAACGCCTAATGATCCAGATCAGACCAAAGAACGTCTTATGATCCAGATCAGACCAAAGAACGTCTAATGATCCAGATCAGACCAAAGAACGTCTAATGATCCAGATCAGACCAAAGAACGTCTAATGATCCAGATCAGACCAAAGAACGTCTAATGATCCAGATCAGACCAAAGAACGTCTAATGATCCAGATCAGACCAAAGAACGTCTAATGATCCAGATCAGACCAAAGAACGTCTAATGATCCAGATCAGACCAAAGAACGCCTAATGATCCAGATCAGACCAAAGAACGTCTTATGATCCAGATCAGACCAAAGAACGTCTAATGATCCAGATCAGACCAAAGAACGTCTAATGATCCAGATCAGACCAAAGAACGTCTAATGATCCAGATCAGACCAAAGAACGTCTAATGATCCAGATCAGACCAAAGAACGTCTAATGATCCAGATCAGACCAAAGAACGTCTAATGATCCAGATCAGACCAAAGAACGTCTAATGATCCAGATCAGACCAAAGAACGTCTAATGATCCAGATCAGACCAAAGAACGCCTAATGATCCAGATCAGACCAAAGAACGTCTTATGATCCAGATCAGACCAAAGAACGTCTAATGATCCAGATCAGACCAAAGAACGTCTAATGATCCAGATCAGACCAAAGAACGTCTAATGATCCAGATCAGACCAAAGAACGCCTAATGATCCACATCAAAGTAAAGAACGCCTAATGATCCACATCAAAGTAAAGAACGTCTATTGATCCAGATCAAAGTAAAGAACGATCCAGATCAGAGTAAAGAACGTTGAGAGACAACCCCTAGAACAGGAATGGTTAAACAGGTGGATCCAGGGTCGGTGACTTGTACAGAGTGAGAGGCCGTCTGAACCAAAATGGCTGCCACAGCATTCTGCAGCACAATGCAGTTGCCTCTGGTATGAGCCTAGATGGTTAGAGGTTCATCTTGCAGCAAGATAATGACCCAACACAAGTCCAAGCTATGACAGAACTACCTGAGGAAAAAATAAC
The DNA here is from genome assembly GCA_005024645.1 of Planiliza haematocheilus. Classification (NCBI taxonomy): domain Eukaryota; kingdom Metazoa; phylum Chordata; class Actinopteri; order Mugiliformes; family Mugilidae; genus Planiliza; species Planiliza haematocheilus. Next base: position 103,405 of record SRSE01001115.1, on the reverse strand, counting down.
AAGATGGTAAGCTCGAAGACATGGAGCGACCAGCACAGCCTCCAGACCTAAACCCATCCAGCTGGTTTGGGATGAACTGGACAGAAGAGTGAAAGCAAAGCAACCTACAAGATCCACACATTTATGAGAACGTCTGCAACAGAACTGGGAAGAACTTTAGGAAGAATATTTGGTCTCTATTGTAGAATGGTAATGTCCAGTATGTTCACCTGTTATATCTGCTAAAGGTGTCTACTCTGATGAGTCAAAGGGTTCGAAAACATTTTGGTCTATAAATTAATTTCATGATTTCTTTTTCAACACAGTTCAAATTATTTATTTGTTCTATGCATTCATTTCAGAGTGCAACGAGACACCGAACTCAATTCAATTCAGTTCAATTCAGTTTTATTTATATAGCGTCAATAACAAAACAAATCGTCTCAAGACGCTTTACAAGACCCGGCCTGAAACCCCCAGAGCAGCCTGAAGACTTTAAGACTGTTGACTGGAAGTATGTACGTCAGAAACACAACAGATGTTAATTATACGAATAATTGTTTTATATATAGTTACATGTGATACATAGTTTAAACATCAAATTAAATGATTGTCATGATGATGACTTGTTTCTCTGGCACACAGAATTTGTTAATAATGTTTCTATTAACTGAATGAATGAAGTGCAGATAGAAATGGTTTGAACCCTAGAAACCTCAGAGTTTGTTCATTTGTCTGTGGCTCCTCATTAAATTATTAATTATGTGTAGGAGATGTTCACAACGTCAGTAGATATAACTTCAGATGTTCTACATCAACATCTGGACAGAAGAAGAACATTTCTCTGAGTTTAAATAAACCTTTTGTGCTGACTGATACCTGTGTTCGGCCTTCAACATATTTTCGGATTTCAGCCAATCAGAGAGCAGCATGTCGGGGTGTGACTCGTGGGAACGCCACCATCCCCTCAGCTCTGATAACCAGCTGATAAATGTGGGATGCTCTGATTGGCTGAGGTCCAGTTGGCTCCTAGGATAAAAGAGCAGCTCAGCTCCTCATCCTCATCATCCTCATTGTCACCATGGCCTTCCTCTGGTTCGTCTCCTGCCTCGCCTTCGTCAGCGCTGCCTACGGTGAGTCTAGCTCCATCTTGAGTCCATTGGTTTGACTTTGATCAGAGTTTGAAGGATGTGGAGTCACAGAGAGTTCATGCAGCATCAGAGACACAATCAGAGCCCTGAGTATGTCTGGACATGGGACAAGTTCCTGGTCCAGTTCCAGGTTCAGTTTCTGGTCTGTTAGAGTCTTCTTCATGTCATCCCCTCAGGCTGTGGCGTTCCCGCCATCCCCCCCGAGGTGACTGGCTACGCCCGCATTGTCAATGGCGAGGAGGCGGTTCCTCACTCCTGGCCCTGGCAGGTGTCTCTGCAGGTGAGTCAGCTGACCTCATCAAACATCTTCTTCATCTTCGTCTTCTTCTTCTTCAGTCACACAGTTTGTTTTCTTCTCAGCAATCCAACGGCTTCCACTTCTGTGGAGGATCTCTCATCAACGAGAACTGGGTGGTGACAGCTGCTCACTGCAACGTCAGGTCAGTACTAACCCAAACACACCTGTACCTGTCAACCCAACACACGTATCCATCAACTTACCACACCTGTCACACCTCTACCTGTCAATCATACACACCTGCACATGTCAACCTACCACACCTGTACCTGTCTTTGCCAGGACCTACCACCGTGTGATTGCTGGAGAGCATGACAAGGGTTACGGTTCTAACGAGGATGTCCAGCTTCTGAAACCTGCCAAGGTCAGAATCACCAGCCTCTAAACTCTCAGATCACATTGTCCTACCTCTTCTAACCTGTGTCCACCTCCCCCCACCTCTGCACCATCCCCAGGTGTTTACCCACCCCAAGTGGAACCCCAGAACCATCAACAACGACATCACCCTCATCAAGCTGGCCACCCCCGCCCGTTTCACCACCAACGTGTCACCCGTCTGCCTCGCCGAGTCCACTGATGTCTTCGCCGCTGGCATGACCTGCGTCACATCTGGATGGGGTCTGACCCGCTACAACGGTGAGCCCCCCCCAACCCCCCCAACCATATATTTATATATATTTAAAAAAAAAATCCCTCTCACCCTCTTGGGGTGGTATCTGTGTCATCCTCGGGTCCTAGGAGTTCATATACATACATACATATATACTGTACATGGATCAGGACAGGTGGTTATCATCAGGTAAACTGTTGGAGGTGTTGTTGATGCTGTAGGGTTTGTGTTAATGAACATTATTAATTAATTAGTCTCATGTATATTATCTGGTTTATATTTCCCATTAATCTTATATATAAAATTATTCCAATAGCTTATTCTGTTCATGTCTGTCAGCTGTGGTGCCTTTGTCACTGTAGCTTAGCATTAGAGCTTTTATCCAATCATATTTCAGCACCATGTTACTGTGCCTTCTCAATTCCAACTGAAACACATTGTAATTACACTATTCCTTTAACCAATCACATTTCTAGTTGGTATTTCTAGTCCTTATCAGTGGCCTACGGTAGGGTCAGCATTTTACCATCCTCTGATTTTCAAATCACCGCTTGAACCGCTACCGTCCCCGTTAACGTTTTGATAGCTATTTGTTGAACCCATGATGGAGGAAGGAGGACAGCCTATCGATTTGGTTCCAGATCTTCTTATAAAGACATTTTCACGACGAACTTTGAAGGAAAAGCTGGATATTGTGAGGAAAGGCCGCCCAACCCTTGAGCTAGCTAGTCTGATCCACCTAGGGAAACTTTCAGGTCAGCAACTATGAGCTCTATGAGGAAAACTCAACATTGTTTCTCAAGTTCTGGTGAGTAAAATGAATAATATTTGCATCTGTTATGTATATTTTTGTCTTTTTATTGGGTCAGCATTGACGCATCTGTTGGATTCTGCATCACTGAGTCAGGGGAAACTTTATGAATTGTTCTTAGTGAGTTTCATTCTTTAGTAATGACATTCATCTCTATATGAGATACCTGTATACCATGCTACATCCTGTTTTACTGTGTATGATGTTGATGGTTTCTATAGCAGTGGTGTAATAGTGATCATACTAGGACGTGTTTAGAATAGGTTGGAGGTCACTGGAGGCCTGGTAGAAAATGCAAATGACTCTACTGGTTAAACTGAGGGTGTTGTTGATGCTGTAGGGTTAGGGTTCATGATCATTATTAATGAATTCGTCTCATGTATATTATCAGGTAAACTGATGGAGGTGTTACAGATGCTGTGGCTTTAACCAACACTATAATGAAGTTTTCTATCTCCCACAGCTCCCAGTACTCCCAACAAGCTGCAGCAGGCCTCCCTGCCTCTGCTGTCTAACGATCAGTGTAAGAAACACTGGGGCAGCAACATCTCTGATGTCATGATCTGTGCCGGTGGAGCTGGAGCCACTTCCTGCATGGTGAGGCCCCGCCCACCTACCTGTATCACCTTTATCCCAGGTGCAGAGTCACCATCTTCACTCACCACTGTTTGTCTGCTTGTGTTTCAGGGCGACTCTGGTGGTCCCCTGGTCTGTCAGAAGGACGACGCCTGGACCCTGGTTGGCATCGTGTCCTGGGGAAGCAGCCGTTGCTCCACCTCCACCCCTGCCGTCTACGCCCGTGTCACCGAGCTCCGTGGATGGGTCGACCAGATCCTGGCTGCCAACTAAACGCCCAGAGGCTGAAGCACCACCACTGCCATGGAAACCCCAACCCTTTAACACTGACCCACATCTGAATGTGTAGAAGATGAAGGACAATAAAAACCTTAAAAATCAGTGATTGTGTTTGAGTTGTGTCTCTACAGAAAAACTCATCTTCACAGCATCATTCTCAGAAGCTTCCAGTTCAACGGCTCAGTCTGAAAACACAGTCACATATTTTATTGACTGAGTATGTAAACATAGCATCGTGGTAACACCAAGGTCTGGATGATGACAAAACTAAATCCATAATGAATTCAGTTTTTGTTGGAGCCACCAGTCACTGCTTTAACAATGTCACATTTTAAAAAGCTGTTGTTGTTGCTGGTCACACTAATTAACAGAACACATAGAGTTCCTTTGATTATGTTTTATTTCTATTTATGTTCCTCTTCTGGTTAATTAGTGTTGTTTTTGCTGATGCTCTCTATTGTCAGTCTTTCACCTGATCTCCCAGTGAAACTTTTGTCTAGATTCAGAGAAGGAAACTGTTACTGTGAACATAGATTTAGATCAGACTAAAGATCTCTTAAGGACTCAGATCAGACTAAGGAACATTTAAAGATCCAGATCAGACGAGAGAACGTCTAAAGATCCAGATCAAGATGGCGCCAGTGTGTGAGGCTGGCCGTCAGCTGCTCCGACTGTTGTGTGTGTTTCTGTTGTTTTTAACACTTGTTGCACATAATGTTAACACAATTCTCACACGGTGCTGTGTGCTGTGATCTTTTTTGGCTGATATTATGCCAAAATATGATCGGGTCCTTATTGTTGGAGATTGTAATATTCATGTGTGTTGCCCTGAAAACCCTTTGGCGCGAGACTTTTTAAGCATCATTGACTCTTTTAATCTCGTACAGTCTGTACTTGGGCCTACACATGAACGTGGTCACACACTTGATCTGGTTTTATCGTACGGTTTGCCTGTTCTTAACCTGGAGATCTGTGACGCTTCTTTCTCTGATCATATGCCTGTACTTTTTTAAGCTAAACCTCGCGCCGCTGCTCGTAGATGTCGAGTTATTAACCCTTCCACTGCTGCTCACTTCTCTGCAGTTTTCAGTCAGAACTGCTTCATTCCTGAGTCTGTGTGTGACGACACAGAGGCTCTCAACTCATGGTTTCTGGACACCTGTCAGACCACCATAGACAGTGCAGCTCCATTTAGCAGAAAGCTAAATCAGAGCCTTGGCTGAATGAAACAACCTGCACTGCCAGACAAGAGTGTCGGCGAGCTGAGCCAAACTGCAAGTGTCTTTTCAAATATTCAGGGATTATTGGCGTCATTACCAATCCACCGTGAAAGAGGCAAAAGGAAAATATTTTTCTGATATTGTTGTGTTAAACTGTCATAAGCCTCGTGTTTTGTTTAAAGTTATAAACGCTGCTCTGAATGCACCACAGACTGGACTTGAGGCCTCCTCTGCTGTGTGTGAGAACTTTCTTAACCATTTCAATGACAAAATCACTTCTACCAGATCACTTATTTCACCTCCTGCTTCTGATCCTTCAGTGTTTGTCCCCTGCTCTGCTGTGTTGGACACGTTTGATCCTGTCGCCCTGTCCTTTGTGCAGGAGATTGTGAGTCATTTGAAGCGTTCAGGTTTCCCTGATGATACTGTTTTAAAACTTTGCATAGCACAGAATCAGCGCTTTTAGAGTTTTTAATGATATCTTTTTAGCTACTGACTCTGGTCACTGTGTTGTCCTGGTACTTTTAGATTTAACTGCAGCATTTGACACAGTAGACCATGACATCCTGATTGGTCGTTTGGAGCAGTGGGTGGGCATTAGTGGCACAGCACTGGAATGGTTCAGGTCCTACCTGTCATATCGGACTTTCTGTGTCAGCATCGATGGCTCTGTGTCCTCCATCGCTCCTCTCTCATGTGGTGTCCCACAGGGCTCTGTGCTCGGCCCTCTTTTATTTTGTCTTTGTCTACTTCCACTTGGCTCCATCCTCAGGAAACATGGCATTTCTTTTCACTGCTATGCGGATGATAGCCAGATCTATGCCCCCCTTAAAAAGTCTGAATCATACTCTGTTAACCCGCTGCTAAAGTGCTAAGACGACCTTAAAGCTTGGATGGCTTTAAATTTTTTGAATTTTAATGAAAAAAAGACAGAAGTCATGGTCTTTGGTGGCACCTCTACGGCAGCTAGCAAAAATCAAGCCAGTCCTTCGGAGACAACATTTTGAGACAGCACGCGTTTGTGACCACTCGGCTTGATTATTGCAATGCACTTCATGTGGGGGTGAGTGGGTCCTCGATCAGTCGTCTTCAGCTGGTACAGAACGCTGCTACACGTCTTTTAACTGACACACGCAAATATGAGCACATGTCACCCATTTTAGCTTCACTCCACTGGCTGCCTGTTCATTTTAGGATCCATTTTAAAATTATTTTATTTGCTTTTAAAGCGTTGAATGGCCTTGCCCCACCTTACCTCTCTGAGCTGCTGCTTCCCTTTAACCCTGGCCGATCTCTTAGGTCAGCTGACCAGCTGCTCCTGATGGTGCCTAAAACCAGGCTTAAGCTCAGAGGGGATCGAGCGTTTGCTGTTGCAGCGCCAAAACTTTGGAACGGATTGCCGCTGCACATTAGGCAGGCCACCTCGCTGTCTCATTTTAAAACCCTTCTTAAAACCCACCTCTTTTCTTTGGCTTTTAACACCATGTAGAGTTTGATTTTATGTTGATTTTATGTGATTTTATTTTATTTTATTTTATGTGTATACGTGCATATTTTATATTTTTACTACTTAATCTTTTATTGTGTTTTTATTGTTTTCTATTGTGTTATTTATTTATTGTGTTTTACCGTGTTTCCTGTTGTAAAGCACTTTGGAAACCGTGTGTTTATTTAAATTGTGCTATATAAATAAAGTGGATTGGATTGGATTGGATCTAAAGATCCAGATCGGAGTACAGAACATCTATAGATCCAGACAAGACTAGACAACGTCTAAAGATCCAGATCAGACTATAGAACGTCTGAAGATCCAGATCAGACTATAGAACCCCTAAAGATCTAGATCAGACTAGTGAAAGTCTAAATATCCAGATCAGACTATAGAACGTCTGAAGATCCAGATCACACTATAGAACGTCTAAAGATCTAGATCAGACTATAGAACGTCTAAAGATCCAGATCAGACTATAGAACGTCTAAAGATCCAGATCAGACTATAGAACCCCTAAAGATCTAGATCAGACTAGTGAAAGTCTAAATATCCAGATCACATCTAAAGAGCCAGATCAGACTAGAGAAAATAATTTAATTTCATCTAAATGAAGTCCTCCTCATTAGGTACACTAGTGAAGTGGTTCTAATCTAAATAACGTCCAGTTCATTAGGTACACTAGTGAAGTGGTTCTAATCTAAATAACGTCCAGTTCATTAGGTACACTAGTGAAGTGGTTCTAATCTAAATAACGTAGTACACTAGTGAAGTGGTCTATTAACGCAGTATAGGTACACTAGTGAAGTGGTTCTGTTCTAATCTAAATAACGTCCAGTTCATTAGGTACACTAGTGAAGTGGTTCTAATCTAAATAACGTCCAGTTCATTAGGTACACTAGTGAAGTGGTTCTAATCTAAATAACGTCCAGTTCATTAGGTACACTAGTGAAGTGGTTCTAATCTAAATAACGTCCAGTTCATTAGGTACACTGGTGAAGTGGTTCTAATCTAGATAACGTCCAGTTCATTAGGTACACTAGTGAAGTGGTTCTAATCTTGATAACGTCCAGTGCATTAGGTACACTAGTGAAGTGGTTCTAATCTAGATAACGTCCAGTGCATTAGGTACACTAGTGAAGTGGTTCTAATCTAGATAACGTCCAGTTCATTAGGTACACTAGTGAAGTGGTTCTAATCTAAAACGTCCAGTTCATTAGGTACACTAGTGAAGTGGTTCTAATCTTAATAACGTCCAGTGCATTAGGTACACTGGTGAAGTGGTTCTAATCTAAATAACGTCCAGTTCATTAGGTACACTGGTGAAGTGGTTCTAATCTTAATAACGTCCAGTTCATTAGGTACACTGGTGAAGTGGTTCTAATCTTAATAACGTCCAGTTCATTAGGTACACTGGTGAAGTGGTTCTAATCTAAATAACGTCCAGTTCATTAGGTACACTGGTGAAGTGGTTCTAATCTAGATAACGTCCAGTTCATTAGGTACACTAGTGAAGTGGTTCTAATCTTGATAACGTCCAGTTCATTAGGTACACTAGTGAAGTGGTTCTAATCTAAATAACGTCCAGTTCATTAGGTACACTGGTGAAGTGGTTCTAATCTTGATAACGTCCAGTTCATTAGGTACACTGGTGAAGTGGTTCTAATCTTAATAACGTCCAGTTCATTAGGTACACTGGTGAAGTGGTTCTAATCTAAATAACGTCCAGTTCATTAGGTACACTAGTGAAGTGGTTCTAATCTAGATAACGTCCAGTTCATTAGGTACACTAGTGAAGTGGTTCTAATCTTGATAACGTCCAGTTCATTAGGTACACTAGTGAAGTGGTTCTAATCTACATAACGTCCAGTTCATTAGGTACACTAGTGAAGTGGTTCTAATCTTGATAACGTCCAGTGCATTAGGTACACTAGTGAAGTGGTTCTAATCTACATAACGTCCAGTTCATTAGGTACACTAGTGAAGTGGTTCTAATCTAAATAACGTCCAGTTCATTAGGTACACTAGTGAAGTGGTTCTAATCTAGATAACGTCCAGTTCATTAGGTACACTGGTGAAGTGGTTCTAATCTCGATAACGTCCAGTTCATTAGGTACACTGGTGAAGTGGTTCTAATCTTGATAACGTCCAGTTCATTAGGTACACTGGTGAAGTGGTTCTAATCTAAATAACGTCCAGTTCATTAGGTACACTGGTGAAGTGGTTCTAATCTAAATAACGTCCAGTTCATTAGGTACACTAGTGAAGTGGTTCTAATCTAAATAACGTCCAGTTCATTAGGTACACTAGTGAAGTGGTTCTAATCTTGATAACGTCCAGTTCATTAGGTACACTGGTGAAGTGGTTCTAATCTAACTCATCATAGTACTGGAGTGGTTATACGTCCAGTTCATTAGGTACACTGGTGAAGTGGTTCTAATCTAAATAACGTCCAGTTCATTAGGTACACTAGTGAAGTGGTTCTAATCTTGATAACGTCCAGTTCATTAGGTACACTGGTGAAGTGGTTCTAATCTTGATAACGTCCAGTTCATTAGGTACACTGGTGAAGTGGTTCTAATCTAAATAACGTCCAGTTCATTAGGTACACTGGTGAAGTGGTTCTAATCTAAATAACGTCCAGTTCATTAGGTACACTAGTGAAGTGGTTCTAATCTTGATAACGTCCAGTTCATTAGGTACACTGGTGAAGTGGTTCTAATCTAAATAACGTCCAGTTCATTAGGTACACTGGTGAAGTGGTTCTAATCTAAATAACGTCCAGTTCATTAGGTACACTAGTGAAGTGGTTCTAATCTTGATAACGTCCAGTTCATTAGGTACACTGGTGGAGTGGTTCTAATCTAAATAACGTCCAGTTCATTAGGTACACTGGTGAAGTGGTTCTAATCTAAATAACGTCCAGTTCATTAGGTACACTGGTGAAGTGGTTCTAATCTAAATAACGTCCAGTTCATTAGGTACACTGGTGAAGTGGTTCTAATCTAAATAACGTCCAGTTCATTAGGTACACTGGTGAAGTGGTTCTAATCTTGATAACGTCCAGTTCATTAGGTACACTGGTGAAGTGGTTCTAATCTAGATAACGTCCAGTTCATTAGGTACACTGGTGAAGTGGTTCTAATCTAAATAACGTCCAGTTCATTAGGTACACTGGTGAAGTGGTTCTAATCTTGATAACGTCCAGTTCATTAGGTACACTGGTGAAGTGGTTCTAATCTAAATAACGTCCAGTTCATTAGGTACACTGGTGAAGTGGTTCTAATCTAAATAACGTCCAGTTCATTAGGTACACTGGTGAAGTGGTTCTAATCTTGATAACGTCCAGTTCATTAGGTACACTAGTGAAGTGGTTCTAATCTAAATAACGTCCAGTTCATTAGGTACACTAGTGAAGTGGTTCTAATCTTGATAACGTCCAGTTCATTAGGTACATTGGTGAAGTGGTTCTAATCTTGATAACGTCCAGTTCATTAGGTACACTAGTGAAGTGGTTCTAATCTAAATAACGTCCAGTTCATTAGGTACACTGGTGAAGTGGTTCTAATCTAAATAACGTCCAGTTCATTAGGTACACTGGTGAAGTGGTTCTAATCTCAATAACGTCCAGTTCATTAGGTACACTGGTGAAGTGGTTCTAATCTTGATAACCTCCAGTTCATTAGGTACACTAGTGAAGTGGTTCTAATCTAAATAACGTCCAGTTCATTAGGTACACTGGTGAAGTGGTTCTAATCTAAATAACGTCCAGTTCATTAGGTACACTGGTGAAGTGGTTCTAATCTAAATAACGTCCAGTTCATTAGGTACACTAGTGAAGTGGTTCTAATCTAAATAACGTCCAGTTCATTAGGTACACTAGTGAAGTGGTTCTGATCTGAAGAACTTTGTCGAAAGAGAAAGGTGGTGATTGACCTGATGATCATTGTGGAGGAGGAAGTTTGTGGTGCTGTTAAATTGGATTCAATTAAAGTGTTCCTGTTATGTAGCCTAGCCCACTGCCTACAATTTAAATTCAATAGTTCTACACAATAAAAGATCATCTGAAACAACATCTCTCTCATGTCAGTCTTTAGAAACTAATCTTCAATACCAGAACCTGTAATGGAGTCTAGATTTAGAGCAGAATGTTTTTAGTAGTGTACCCAATAAAGTGGCCAGGGAGTGTAAATAGATGCATGTATGCGCATGTGTGTTTCTCTGCTGATTATTGAACTTATGTGAAATATTCAGGTTGACCTGCTGCTGATAAACCACTGAGAAACTCACACATGTTTCAACCTTGGACCTTCAGCTCTGAACAGAAACATCTGAGAATCAGAATTACTTATTATTATATTTATTAGTGTCCTTGCTTGTACTCAACAAGAAACATCTCATCTGCATTGGGTATAAGAGCAAAAAGAAGACAGTATAAAAAACACAACACAAGACCAAATGTCAAGTATTGACCAGATTACACATTAGAAATTAAAACTGCACGGTCCAGAGTCTGAAGGATTTAGCTGACTTTTTGATAGAAACTGTTTATCAACATATTCACATATTAAAGAAAAGCATCAAGTGACAAGGTTTTTTTTTTTTTTTTTTTTAAACTTTCATCTCTGCTGTTTGATCCAAACTGAGACTCACATGTACATCTGTAAAAGCGTCTGGATGTTATGTTTTAATGTCTGTATTCATGCTCCCTCCTGCCGTGAGTCAAACATTAAAATACATCTATTAAGTTTATTCATATATTTTTGTTGAGTTTAGTCACACAGGCTAAATATTTTAGTGGTATAAAAGTCAAACAGATAATTTAACAGTCTGATCATTAGATTAAAGATCATTTAATGCTTCCTCATTTTCTCTCAAAACCTTGATGTCATTTTTCACAACTCTCGACACAAAACTCAAAACGGTTATCACTTGTAGCACAGGCTGTCTAATGTTCTAAACACTGCGTTTTGCGTTCACATCTTTAAATAAATGTTGCACAATTATTGGTTCAAAAAACAAATTTACTGTGAAATACCATTGAAACAGAACCATAGATGACCCACACACAAGCAGCCGATAGTTTCACTGTGTCATTGTTCGTACAATCATTAAATATTGTAGAACAAAATAAGTGATACAGGTTTCATTATGGTACTACATGTACAGTACAGTAAATACATCTCTGTAAAAGTACTGCAGCCGTAGAGAGAATACTACAGACACAGTGGAATCATTGGTCATTTATATAGTTGTATCATATTGAACAGGTGATTTTTTTTAAATGAACAAATGTTTTATGTGTATTGTTTCCAAGCAATTGAGAAAAGGGTTAGAGTTCTGAAATTTTTTTATCATTGGTTGTGAGTTTTGTGTCTAGAGAATAGAAAATCTATCTGAAAATAGTAGCAAAGTGATCGTAAAAAAGTGTAATATTCTTTAGTAGCTCAAGCAGCTGTTTGTTCTTTAGTAACTAACTGTTTCATTGAAGTTGAATATGTTTTGCCGTTCTGAGTTCTCTGACTTTCCGAGTCACGTCCAACCTTCATGCTGCCTCCTCAGGTGGAAAATCAAACTCTGTGTCAGCACCACCTGTCCAAACTCTCACTGTCCTCTGATAAGGTGTCCTCTCTCACCCAAGTCCTGTCCAATCACATCCAGTCCCGTCGGGTTCTGTCGGTATAAAAGCTCCTGGTTCAGACAGAACCACCATGATCGAGCCATGGCTTTCCTGTGGATCCTCTCCTGCCTCGCCTTCGTCGGCGCTGCTTATGGTGAGACTTTAAATTTCTCAGACACTGGAGCATGATGGGATAAAATATCCCAGCATGCATCAGTCTACTGAAGCATTAATGATCAGTCATCAGCATGTTTACGGTATGATTTACTGGCGGATAGATTCAAGATTCAAAGATGTTTATTGTCAGTTCTTTGTGCTGTCAAGCCATGCAGAAGAATCAGAAAGCCGTTAAAATTAGCAGTTTAGATATAAAATAAACTCTGTAGAAAATGAAATAAAACATAATATATAAAAGTTAACCAATGTACAGCAGTGGCCGTAGTGCAGTGTGGTAGCAACTTGTTAAGATGTGCATGGACAGTAGCGCACATGAATCAGAAATGTAAAAGAGAAAACATTATCAGTTTGATGAAAGTACCTGATCAGTTAATGCGAAGAAATAGCAGCAGGAAGATTTGACAGCTTACAGGAAATAATCTCACCGTGTTTCTGATCAGTTATCGTCCAGTTCTGGTTACGATCATGATGGTAATGTTGTTGTTAATGTTGTTGTGTGTCGTTTGTGTTGCTGTTTGTCTCCAGGTTGCGGTACTCCCGCAATCTCTCCCGTCGTCACCGGTTACGCTCGAATCGTAAACGGTGAGGAGGCGGTGCCTCACTCCTGGCCCTGGCAGGCTTCCCTTCAGGTAAACACTCACACAAACATACCTGTAGAGGCAGGCGAGACAGGTCTTCACTGTAATTGTTGTTGTTGTTTCAGGATTATACCGGTTTCCACTTCTGCGGAGGCTCTCTCATCAACGAAAATTGGGTGGTGACAGCTGCCCACTGCAGTGTCAAGTAAACAGGACTTTTGATTCTGAGATATTTTACCTGACACAGCTCACCTGTATCCACTGACAGAAAGCAAAATCACCCACCAGTCAAAAGACTTTCTAGGTGTCTTCAGGTGTTTTGAAGTGTCTTTAGGTGTCTTTAGGTGTTTCTAGGTGTTCTCAGGTATTTTCAGATGTCTCACTAATGTCTCTGAGGTTTAAATGAAACTCTTCTTTTCTGAACAGGACAACTGACCGTGTGGTTCTTGGAGAACATGACCGTTCTTCCAACGCTGAAAGCATCCAGGTGATAAAGGTTGGGAAGGTGAGTGATGGACACCAGCTTCTCATCATGTCTTTATTACTTCCTGTTTATTGGCTGGTCATAATGATGTTGCTTGCTCCCAGGTGTTCAAGCATCCTTACTACAACAGCTACACCATCAACAATGACATCCTGCTCATCAAGCTGGCCACCCCCGCCCAGATTAATGTCCGAGTGTCTCCAGTGTGTCTGGCTGAGACCACAGACGACTTCCCTGGAGGCCTGAAGTGTGTGACTTCTGGCTGGGGCCTGACCCGCTACAATGGTAATATCTGCTCTGACCACAGGGGGCATTGTTGAGTACAGTGTGTCATTATGGAAAGTGATATGTGATGGGTTTGTATTCCAGCTGCTAACACCCCCGCCCTGCTGCAGCAGACCGCTCTGCCCCTGCTCACCAACACCAACTGCAAAAACTACTGGGGAAGCAATATCACCGACTTAATGATCTGCGCTGGAGCCTCTGGAGCATCCTCCTGCATGGTGGGTGGAGTCAGACAGGGAGTGGGTGGGGCCTGACAGATGGTGGGTGGGATCCAAGAGGTGGTGGGTGAAGTCTTTCAGATAGTGGGTTCATTTTAACAGGTCGTGAGGTCTGGTCTTATGTGGTGGGTGGAGTCTAACATATGGTGGGTGGAGTCTAGCGGGTGGTGGGTGGAGTCTAACATGTATTGGGTGGAGTCTAACATGTATTGGGGGGGTTATAACAGGTAACAGTACAACTTTCCTCATGTCGGTGTTTGTCGTGTTCAGGGCGACTCTGGCGGTCCTCTGGTCTGTCAGAAGGGCGGAGCCTGGACTCTGGTCGGCATTGTGTCCTGGGGAAGTTCTACCTGCAGCACCAGCATGCCCGGCGTCTACGCCCGCGTCACCAAGCTGCGTGCCTGGGTGGACCAGACCCTCGCTGCCAACTGAGCCCAGATGGGACAGCTTCAACCCAATCCTCAATAAAATTCAGAAACTATGATCCTGCTTTCTGGTGTCATTTGCTGAAAAGGTTCAATAGCAGATGAATTGCTATGGAGTTTGATGGCTTCCAATAAATAGAAACTCACATCTCCAACTCATTCACTGGTTTACCACAGAAAATCAGACTAGAGAGTCCTACCACATGTGACTGATATATAATCATCTTACATCTCACAGAGAAACAAAACGTATGACCAGACTTAACCACTAGCAAACTAAGGCACTCAGCCACTCTCCCACTTAAGCACAACACAGACTCTTAGCCGACTCTTTCACTACTAAGAGCCAATAATATGCTCACTCACCACCAAGTGGTCTGGGATGTGAATTGTATTCTGTCAAAAAAACAGATTCAGATTTTTCTGTCACCGTTTTTAAAAAAAATGGTCAATGACCCCCAGACTGTAGAACCAAAATGGCTGCCTTGTCTCCTTCTCCTCCTCTTCCCATTGGTCAAACTGGGTCTAGAACTGGATCCAGGTTCTGGATGATCCGTCCATCCATGCTCTCTTCTCTTCCTCCAACGGTTACTAACAACATTTAAATCCATTTAGATCCAGCTCCATCACTTGACGTCAGATAGTTTACAGCACAACTAGTTACGTGTTGTCATGGCAACTGTCAGTCACCATGACATCACTTCCTGTTGTTACAGCTAGGGTTGTACCGATCCGATCACGTGACTCGGAAATCGGGGCCGATCACGCAACTGAAGACTCGATCGGGACTCGGACGTTACGACCCGATCAGAGATCGGTTTTATATATATTTATTTAGTCATTATTTGTATTAGATTGTTGATATATGGGCTATTGGTGATTCAAAAAAATAAAAAATAAAATGAGTATTTACTACCACCGTTTACGGCATGCGCATGTGCAGAAGAGCGGAGTGGCGAGTTGTGGCGCACCATGTCTGCTGTGTGGAAGTATTTTAAAGTAAGTGAGGAGAACGATGCAGTCGCAAACTGTCAAATTTGCAAAGTTGGAATATCGAGGGGTGGTAAGGACAAAGCGTCGTTTAATACCACAAACTTAATTCGGCACTTAAAAAACAAACACAGAGTATCGGATCGGGACTCGGTATCGGCAGATACTCAAAAGTCAAAGGACTCGGACTCGGATCGGGGGCAAAAAACCCTGATCGGAGCATCCCTAGTTACAGCAGTCAGTGACTTGAACATACATCAGCATTAACTACCTAAAATGGCTTATCTTAGCATGCCTTGCTCAATCTTGTTAAACTTCATCTTTACTCGTTTCTGCTGTTGAATGAACTTCAGGAATTACTGACTCTGAATCATCTCATCGTTTATTTTCACAACAATCCAACATGTTACACAAAGATCAACGTGTTTCCTGTCGGCAGCGCTCCTGCTCGGGTGTCAGCTGTGTCTATAGCTGTGTCTCTGCTGTGTCTCTAGCTGTGTCTCTGCTCGTGTCTCTAGCTGTGTCTCTAGGTGTGTCTCTAGTTGTGTCTCTACTGTGTCTCTGCTTGTGTCTCTAGTTGTGTCTCTAGGTGTGTCTCTAGTTGTGTCTCTAGTTGTGTCTCTAGTTGTGTCTCTATTTGTGTCTCTAGTTGTGTCTCTAGTTGTGTCTCTACTGTGTCTCTAGTTGTGTCTCTAGTTGTGTCTCTAGTGTGTCTCTAGTTGTGTCTCTAGTTGTGTCTCTGCATGCATCTCTAGTTGTGTCTCTAGTTGTGTCTCTAGTTGTGTCTCTGCATGCATCTCTAGTTGTGTCTCTAGTTGTGTCTCTAGTTGTGTCTCTGCATGCATCTCTAGGTGTGTCTCTAGTTGTGTCTCTAGGTGTGTCTCTAGTTGTGTCTCTAGGTGTGTCTCTAGTTGTGTCTCTAGTTGTGTCTCTGCATGCATCTCTAGGTGTATGGTCAGGTGCGTCTGGGAGGACACGTGTGGCCGACTCGGCGGCAGTAGCAGATGGCGTTAAAGAAGCGGCAGTAGCAGGTGTCACAGAGGTCGCAGCAGGGCAGGGGGTAGCCCAGACAGGACTGCTGGTGAGGAATGCAGCGGCGAGGTGAACGCATGGAACGACCCTGGAGCTGCAGTGCTGCTGAAGAGTCCTGTTACAAACAGAGGAAACGAGAAGGTGAACCCTGAGAAGTTAACGAGGAGCTGGAGGAGAAAAAAAACACACGTCACCTCATCATAAGAGCCTGGCTCCATCAGGAAATGATCCTCCACTGAGTCCACAGGCAGGAGGGCGGGGTCATGCACAGGGTCAGGGGCGTGGCTTCTCTCTGCACAACAAAATAGACTTTTAGGACCTTTCAGGACCTTCTGAGATCGTTGTGTCACATTCCTGGGATGATGGTAGTTGATTCAAGAGCATCAATGAAATCTCTTCAGGAGTTGACAACAGTGACATGATCACACACACACACACACACACACACACACACACACACACACACACACACACACACACACATATAATCTACATACATACTGTCTAATAATCTAAAGAATAAAATCCAAACATGTGTTTAAAGTAATCTAAATGAATCAATCAATCAGTTATCCAGCTCCAACACAGCAAACTGAACCTAAATTAGACACTCGTCCTTCTTTCCTTTTCCACTGAGGCTGACACATGGAGCAGGAGTTTCTGTTTGTGGCTCGTACATTAACCTGACAATCACAGCCTTAACATGAAGGATGAATGTTTCTACAGGTGTTACTGACCCAGGTCTGACAGGTAGGAAGGTTCAGTGTGGCGGCCGGCCGTCAGACCTTCGTCCAGTTGAATGTTTCCATGAACCAGAGAGGAGGAGAGCTGCAGCAGACTGTACGACCAACAACACAGCAGTACGAAGCCAAACATCCTGCAGCCGTCACACAGAACAAGAAGAAGAAGGATGTGCACCACAACTCCCACAATCCTCAGCTTCAGCCTCTGAACAGACAAACACAGCTTCAGTGTTGATGTCACCACAGAAATAAAACAGAACAACAGGAAAGTCATTCACAAGAATCCACTGGTTCATAGAAAACTCACAAACACCAAAACTTGATTGAAGCTGCTTTTCTTCAGACTGTAATCCATAAAATAAGTAAAAAACTCTCTGTGAGCAGTGTCTGACACAAGAAGAGACTCACCTGTTGCTGTGACTCTGATGTGCCTCGTTCTGAGGGGACGGAGGACAATTTAAAGACCCTGGACAGGAAGGAAGTCACATGACCAGCTGCTTTGCATCATCACAAACACTGTGACCTTGTAGAGAAACATCCGACGACGCATCTGATGTTAATTGACCTGTATGAGAGGCTCTGGTTCTAAAGTCAAGGCTGGTCAGATTTTATTTGGATTTTATATTTTATATTTACTACATATTAACTGTATTTTATTTTATTTCATCAGATTCAATGAAACAACATCCAATTACGATTTTATTATTACGATCGCAAAATCCAGATATTATTTCCCTTAATGAGACACATTTATCCGGTGATGGTGTTATTGAGTTAACTGACTACACGTGGTTTGCAAACAACAGAAACAAACATATATGTGCTGTGGTGGACTATAGTCACACCTCATAACTGCTTTTAAAGTAATTACTGCTACAGACCTTTTAGATCAAAATGCTGCAACCTGTATGAATGTCACTTACCGGATCACTCACTTTTATTGTTAACATTTAACGATGGAGATCAAACAATAGAAGAAAATGATTCAGTTTCACAATCTAAAAAGAGATGAAGAACTTTTCCTAAAAACTTTTTGTCCTTTGCTATTTGTCGCTTTGCATTATTAGAGTTAATAAAACAACTTGAATCTTGTCAAAGAACACAAAATAGTGTTGATCAGTGGTCCAAGGAGTTCTGTGATATGATGATTTTAGAAATAGATAAATGTTAACCTTAACATTTAAATTAGGGATGCTCGATATTGGCTTTTCTGCCGATATCCGATATTCCGATATTCCGATATTGTCTAACTCTTAATTTCCGATACCGATATCACCCGATACCGATATATTCAGTCATTTTACACCAACATTGTTAGGTAACAACATAACATATCACCTATTATGGAATTAACACATTATGCCTAATTTTATTGCGACGTCCCACTGGATGCAAACATAAATGCAACATGGCTTTTCAAATGTAAACACTGTCTGTGCAAAATAAGTTACAGAAAAAAAGTGCCATTTATTTATTTTTTGTGTTTTTTGAGAGAATATTTTGCCTCAAACACTACAGACAATATCAAAACAAGGAAAACAAATGTAGGTATAACTCCACATGATTCTTCTTGAGGTGGGTGATCAAATTTGATTTTTATTAGCAGTTATTTATAAGCAGTTACTCATTGCGCTCGAGAGCCACATGCGGCTCATCAAGCTATAATTGGCGGTTCGCATATAGCTTACAATCCACTATTTACCGGCAATGCTACTTAAACTGCCATCTAGTGGCGATACGTTGTAATACATTTCACGCAGCTGAATCACGGAAAGCGTGAATGAAAGTGGCCATGTGGCATTGTTTACAAAACTTGACCGCAACGCACGTTTGCAGGCAGGCGACGTAAGCTCCGCTAGCTAGCGTAAAACACAAAATGGACCGGTTTTTAATAAAAAAGAGACAGAAACGAGCTCATTAAAGTAAATCTGATCTTAAATGAAAATGTATTGGCCGTGTTATTTATTTTTGTGGAATGTCCATTTTGTATGTTGTCCTAAAAGTGGCTTGGATTTTGATTTTGCACTGCTAATGTGGCTCTTGTGAAAAAAATAGTGAGGATCACTGTATTAAAAGGAGACGCCTTGTTTCCTCCTCGCATAACCACCTTTGCTTTGCAGTCATTACAAATCGCAAATTTACTGTTAGTAGGTGACACTTGGAAATACTTCCAAACCACGGACATCTCATACACCGGGCGAGCTAGCTTGTTAGCCACGGTTAGCGACCTAGAGACTAGCGTGTTGTTGTTATACGTCATCAAGCACGCGCCTGTTAACGTCCCATGCTGCGTTCATCCACACTCGGAAATGCTGATGCCTACAGAACAAATGTCGGTTATGAAAACCCGATACCGATATTTCCCGATATTACATTTTTAACTCAATATTGGCCGATAATATCGGCCCTCCGATAATATCGGACATCTCTAATTTAAATAAATACCAATTCAAGCAGTTAGCAACATGCTCTAAACCTTTCTGGAATTTTAAACTCCAAAAACTGTGGAAAGAATGAAGAATAGCTGAAAAGCATTATCTTATATAAATTATACACAGGTACAGTCTATATGTGATAAAAAAAAATAAGGTTCTACAAAAGGAAGTTTAGTAGAGGGCAGTCCTTGAGATTAGACTATTTACAAACCAATAATCCACAACAATTTTGGAGGGAAATTAATAAATTAGGCCCAAGGAGAATCCAGAAAATACCTATGGAGGTTGTCCTAAGTAATGATGTCAGTAATGAATGCAGGAAAGATTTTGTAATTAAAAAGTGGGAGACCGATTTTGCCGATTTATTTTCATGAAGTAATATTCCACCTATTTTTGATGATGCTTTTCTTGAAGATGCATGTAAATTAAAGGACAATTTAGAGAGAAGTATGGGCGCACCAAATTTATTTTTGAATTGTCATATTACTCTGGAAGAAGTGAAAGCTGCTATAAATAAGTCTAAGCTGAAAAAAGCAGTAGGTGTGGAAGAAATCCCAAATGAAGTGTTAAAGTCACCTCCTCTTTTAAACATGCTTTTCTGTTTGTTTTAAACACAGTATTATTCCTTCTGTGTGGTATAAGTCTTTTATTAAACCCTGACCCTACGATGCCACTCAAGTCCAGGGGAATCAGCCTTCTAAGCACAGTTTCTAAATTGTATAGTAGTATTTTGAATGCTAGGCTCACTGAGTATCTGGAAACAGAGGAACCATACGCTGTTTTCTGGGTGTTCATAAATCTGTCCCCTCTTTGGCTGCTCAGGGGGACATGGTCAAAAAAAAATCAAAAAAAAAAAATCAAAAAAGTCTCAGCAGACAGAGATGAAGGTTTTCTCTCTTCATCTAAATCCTCTTGGAAGTCTCTCCTGATGGTTCTGGTCTCCTTTGACCTTCAACAATAAACCGTGTCCTCTATCAGATGCTGATCTCTCCAGATGTCTGCAGAGAACTTCTCAATGTTTCTAGAATAGTTTGGGTTTTCTTCTGTTTCCTGTCTTTATTTTGTGTCTTTCCACATGTTTCTTGTCCTGCTTTACTTCCCGTGTTTCCTCCCTTTGATTGGCTCATTAGGCTCTCCTCATTAGATTCACCTGTGTCTCTTTAACCTGCCCTGTACTTATCCAGTCTTGTCTTTGATTTTGTTCTTTGTCAAGCCATCTGTGAAGTTTCCTCCATCAAGTGTTTTCTGTTTTGTTATCTGCTTGTTGTATCCTCATGTTTCTGTTCTACCCCTTGCGATTCCCGGTTTCCAAATGTTTCAAACCCTCGAGGCTAGAACACTGCTAGCCTCGAGGGTTTGAATAAGAAGACGTGGCCCTCGTGGATGTCATAACTCCTGGCCTACTAGCTGCTGCTATCTGACCTACTTACCACGGCAGCAGTCCTCAGACCTGCAAGCCACCAACCTGCTGCAATCTCCAGTCCAGCCCCACAGACATTTGCCTTCTGGCAGACACCTTCCCCCAGGGCAATCTGTGCCTGGACCAAGCCAACACCACGGCTTGTGTCTTGTACTTGTAACTGACCCCCAGGGACAAATAAAGTTTGCTCTTGCTCCGGTTCCTGTCCCTCTTACCAAAGCCTCTTGGCCTGTCTTAGTTTGTTCCTTCCACAACCCTTCTGCCCACCTAGTTTAATCTGGACTTTGCCTCCCTGTGTCCTGTGTTTGGGTCCTACCTCACCATTCAACACCCTTAAAACGTGACTATATTTTGTTCCTTTTGTCTCATGAAGGATGCGATCTCTCTGGAGGAACTGATGTGACCTCTGTGACATGGCCTTGGTGACTGATGAGTTTATTTATATTAAACTGGAACAACAGGAACTAAACTGAAAGATTAAATGTTGATGTAAATCAGAGCGTTCCTCTTCCAGGCAGTGTTTTTAATCATCCTATAATCAGCTGATCAATAACTGTGGAGTGTTCATTAGAGCTCTGTAATCTTAGTGATGACTGGAGAACATTAGATCAGCTGCTTCTATTATCACCAATCTACAGCCTGGTTAGACTCCACCTCCTCCACATCTTCCGACCACAAACATGGCACCGACTCACACTGATGAGGTAAATAGTAAATGTTTTTGTATTTATATTGTGCTTTTCTACCTGTTGGTTTAAAAAGTGCTGTACAGACGTCACTGCAGCACTCAGCTCAAAGTAGAAGAGGCGACGCTGCAGGTAACGCACCTTAACCACGGACTCAGAGACCACTGATTACAGTCCATCAACAGGAAATCACCTTAATCAATGTTCTAGGCTGAGTTGTTACCGTGGTAACTGTGTATGTTAACAGGTGAGGTGCAGGTGGTCAGAGTGGACCTAGAGACCCTGTTGACTTTTCTCGTGAGGGTCAGCGTTAACATCAACTTCTACTGCTTCAACAAACTCACAAAACAGTAAAAAAGAAAAGAATAATCACAAGACATGCTTTAAACAGGAAGTGGAAGCAGCTGCAGAGGAAACATCTGCAGAAAAGACTCCTTCAAGTCACACATGATGAATTTTCTAAATGTCTTCATAAAGTTGCAAAAGAGAACCCAATTAAAAATATAAAACACAGATATTATAGCCTACTTCTGTATTTGTTTATTCAGTAAAATGAGCCATTATCTGATATCAGTGAGGTGCAGCTCTAGGATTCCAAGTTAATTTCAAGGTCAAATTAGACTTCATGTGTTCAGAGCTGTTTTCAATCAGTGTAATGAGACTCAGGTGTCGTTGTGGAAGGACCTGAAGCAGCAGTTGATGTGAGGAAACCCCAACATCTCGAAACTGAAGCGGTTCGGTTCTGTTCTGAGGAACCAAGCTGCTGTAGACCTCGTGCAACCTTAGGGGTCTCTGGGACCCCAAGTGAATGGACAGACAATGGACAGAGAGCATGCAAAAGGGTAGCACGAGAGTTACACCACTGATCAGCAGTTACCACAAACATTTAGCTACAAGGAGGTCACAGCAGATACTGGACACAAGGAGGACACGGTATGGAAAAAAACAAGTCAGTCTGTGCCTGACTCCATCTGCAGGTGGATCACAGACTTCCTGTCTGACAGGAGGCAGCATGTGAGGCTGGGAAAACACATCTCAGACTCCCGTACCATCAGCACGGGTTCCCCTCAAGGCTGTGTCCTTTCTCCTCTGCTCTTCTCCCTGTACACTAACAGCTGCACCTCCAGTCACGAGTCTGTCAAGCTCCTGAAGTTTGTGGATGACACCACCCTCATCGGGCTCACTTCAGGTGGAGATGAGAGCGCCTACAGACTGGAGATTGACCGCTTGGTGACTTGGTGTAGCCGCCACAATCTGGAGCTGAACGCCTCCAAGACAGTGGAGATGATTGTGGATTACAGGAAGAGCGGAGCCCCACTCCTCCCCATCATCCTGTCTGACTCTATAGTCAACACTGTGGAGTCCTTCTGTTTCCTGGGCACCATCATCTCCCAGGACCTCAAATGGAGCTGAACATCAGCGCCCTGGTTAAAAAAGCACAGCAGAGGATGTACTTCCTGCAGCAGCTGAAGAAATTCAACCTGCCAAAGACAATGATGGTTCACTTCTACACTGCCATCATTGAGTCCATCACCACCTGGTATGCTGCAGCCTCTGCTAAGGACAAGAGCAGACTGCAGCGTGTCATTCGCTGTGCAGAGAAGGTGATTGGCTGCAGTCTGAAGTCTCTCGACGAGCTGAACGCTTCCAGGACTCTGAAGCGTGCAGCTAAGATTGTCGCTGATCCCTCTCACCCTGGACACGGACTATTTAACAGACTCCCCTCTGGCAGACGGCTGCGATCCATCGAGTCTAGGACCACTCGCATGGTGAACAGTTTCTTTCCATCCGCAGTCCGTCTGCTGAACAATACCAAGCCCCCCCCCCATGAACACATCAATCTCACCATCACCCCACAGTTCTGGTGGAATATATATATATACTGTGTATATATTTTGTAGTTTTTGTATTTTTGTATTTTAAATATAGTTTCTATATTTATTTTATTTTGTTTTATGCATACCAAGACCAAGGGAAATTCCTTGTATGCACAAACATGCTTGGCAATAAAGTCCTTTCTGATTCTGATTCTGGTTCTGGTATGAAATATTGGCTCACTTTATTGAATAAGAGTTAGGGATTGAGGACTAAACACAATTATTACACATCCTCCACTTCTGAAAATATCCCCTTCTTAGTGAGTATATATCTTTATTTGCCGCTCAGACAAAAACGGTCTCTGATCGATGCTCTCCGTCCTCCGCCAGGCTTTATAGTCGAGTCCAGAGGAAGTCGAACTTGAATCTGACATCATCCAGGGCGGAAAACAGGTGAAGTCTGAGGGTGACCCGAACCTGGGTCCGACCCGAACTGTCAGTCATGGTGTTCGAGTCCCTGGTCAGCGACCTGCTCAACAGGTTCATCGGAGACTACGTGGAGAACCTGGACAAGTCTCAGCTGAAGATCGGAATCTGGGGAGGTGAGCTCCGGAACTAGCTAGTGGCTACCGCGGTGTCCCAGACCAGACTCCATTTACAAGTAGCACATTTTTATATGAGCGCCTCTCGCTGCTGAGAGAACACGTCTTAGAACATGCCGGTTTATTTAATCCTGAAGAGCAGACTCTACTCTGAACGTCGGCACCAATCAGAGGCATTAGTTCCAACAGATTCGGGATTTTATGACAGAACTTATTCTGCTGCTCCGACACATCTCCGCCGAACCACGGGAAGACGTCAGCGGAAGCGACGGCGTTGTTGTTGTTCTGAATACGAGGTTCTGATGATTCTAGGGTCTATCGCCTGATGCAAAGATAACCGAATCAAAGAGCCTCTCACAGTGATCAGAATTAACAAACGCAGTCCTGGGTTCTACTGTCCGAGTCTGACCCGATACTTGTTCACCTTAAATTAGAAGGAAGTTTGAACGAGGTTCAAACACACACACACACACACACACGCACGCTCACACTGTTATCATCAGACGTCATGTGATACACCGGAAGTGCACAGTTAATTCACTAAATGCGGTTAAACTGCTGCTTATCAGCTCAACACAGTCTGTCTGCAGTTAACGTTTTCTTCGTCCTCGTCCGTCTCTTCTCTTCCAGCCTTCACTCTTTATACTGATGTTAGTGTTAAAGTTGTGTTTTGTTTACATTGATGTGTGTGTCAGTGTGGTGGTTAAAACACCCTCGACGTCACCTGCCTCAGATAATCTGAGTTTAATGATGAACCTGATCATCATCAGTCATGTGACCAGTGAAAGGTTTCCTTCTCAGGTGTGAACAGGTACAAACAGGTGTGACCAACTGTCACAGAGAAGAATGCAACCTGACAGGAAGACATGACACACACACGACCCACACACGACCCACACACGACACACACACACGACACACACACACGACACACACACACGACCCACACACGACCCACACACGACCCACACACGACCCACACACGACCCACACACGACACACACACACGACCCACACACGACACACACACACGACACACACACACGACCCACACACGACCCACACACGACCCACACACGACACACACACACACGACACACACACACGACACACACACACGACCCACACACGACCCACACACGACCCACACACGACACACACACACACACGACACACGACACACACACGACACACACACACACGACCCACACACGACCCACACACGACACACACACACGACACACACACACACACACGACACACACACACACACGACCCACACACGACCCACACACGACACACACACACGACACACACACACACACGACACACGACACACACACGACACACACACGACACACACACGACACACACACACACACACGACACACACACACGACACACGACACACGACACACGACCCACACACGACCCACACACGACCCACACACGACCCACACACACACGACACACGACACACGACCCACACACACACACGACCCACACACAACCCACACACAACACACACACACGACCCACACACACACGACACACACACGACACACGACACACGACCCACACACGACCCACACACGCACGCTCACACTGTTATCATCAGACGTCATGTGATACACCGGAAGTGCACAGTTAATTCACTAAATGCGGTTAAACTGCTGCTTATCAGCTCAACACAGTCTGTCTGCAGTTAACGTTTTCTTCGTCCTCGTCCGTCTCTTCTCTTCCAGCCTTCACTCTTTATACTGATGTTAGTGTTAAAGTTGTGTTTTGTTTACATTGATGTGTGTGTCAGTGTGGTGGTTAAAACACCCTCGACGTCACCTGCCTCAGATAATCTGAGTTTAATGATGAACCTGATCATCATCAGTCATGTGACCAGTGAAAGGTTTCCTTCTCAGGTGTGAACAGGTACAAACAGGTGTGACCAACTGTCACAGAGAAGAATGCAACCTGACAGGAAGACATGACACACACGACACACACACGACCCACACACGACACACACACACGACACACACACACGACACACACACACGACCCACACACGACCCACACACGACCCACACACGACACACACACACACACGACACACGACACACACACGACACACACACGACACACACACACACGACCCACACACGACCCACACACGACCCACACACGACACACACACACGACCCACACACGACCCACACACGACCCACACACGACACACACACACACACACGACACACACACACACACACGACCCACACACGACACACACACACGACACACACACACACACACACGACACACACACGACACACACACGACACACACACGACACACGACCCACACACGACACACACACACGACACACACACACGACACACACACACACGACACACACACACACACACGACACACACACGACCACACACGACCACACACGACACACACACTACACACACACGACTACAACACTACACACACACTACAACACACACTACACACACACACACGACACACACGACACACACACGACACACACACACACGACACACACACACGACACACACTACCCACACACGACCACACACTACCCACACACACACGACACACGACACACGACCACACACACACACGACCCACACACGACCCACACACAACACACACACACACGACCCACACACACACACGACACACGACACACACCACACACGGACCCACACACGACACACACACGACACACACACACACACGACACACACACACGACACACACACGACACACACACGACACACACACACACGACACACACACGACACACACACGACACACACACGACACACACATGTTACTGATCAGATTTCACTGATCCGGGGTAAACCGGTCTTTACACCAAGTAGGTTATGAGTAAAGTTCTGGTTGTGGTTGGTTAAGGGTCTGGTTCTGGTTCTGGTTCTGGGTCTGACTGGTTGTTGTTGTGTCTCTGTAGGAAACGTTGTCCTGGAGAACCTGAAGGTGAAGGAGAACGCTCTGGTGAGTAGTGAGCTCTTGCTGTGGCGGTGTTGTGAAGCCTCGTGGCTCATCCTGGTCCCAGATCTGTGAAATCACCGCAGCCACAAACAGGGACTGATCACATGACCAGTGTTGACTTAAACCACTTCCTGTTTGTCTTTCAAATATTGGTTCAGAGTGAGACACTTATGGCAAGATGCTGACTGTGTGTTTATGTTTCAGAGTGAGTTCGATGTTCCCTTCAAAGTAAAAGCTGGACAGATTGGTGAGTACTGACCCCAGACCTCTGACCCCAGACCCCAGACCCCAGACCTCTGACCCCAGACCCCAGACCTCTGACCCCAGACCCCAGACCTCTGACCCCAGACCCCAGACCCCAGACCTCTGACCCCAGACCTCTGACCTCTGACCCCTGACCCCAGACCCCTGACCCCAGACCTCTGACCCCAGACCTCTGACTTCTGAGCTGTTGAACCCTTTTCCACTTTTTTTTTTGCTCTGTCACTACTTCACATCAACAGGTTTCCCTCAGTTTTTAATAACCGTTATTAGAAACATCAGCTCTATTCTCAGTTTGACCTCTTGTCATCTAGTGATGTGTAATTAGGTCAGAGGTCATCTGGAATCTTAATCCCTGTGGATCGACCACATCTTTAATTTATAACGTAAAATTCAAACCACTAATCACCAACAAGATTTCTCCTAACACGTAGGTCCTGACATAAAACTGTGTTTTTATTTTTTTTAAAGAGTTTAGTTTCTTTTCATCCAGAATCCCTGAGAATAGAACTTCAGATAAAACTCATCTCTGAGAATAGAGCTTCAGATAAAACTCATCTCTGAGAATAGAGCTTCAGATAAAACTCATCTCTGAGAATAGAGCTTCAGATAAAACTCATCTCTGAGAGTAGAGCTTCAGATAAAACTCATCTCTGAGAATAGAGCTTCAGATAAAACTCATCTCTGAGAATAGAGCTTCAGATAAAACTCATCTCTGAGAATAGAGCTTCGGATAAAACTCATCTCTGAGAATAGAGCTTCGGATGAAACTCATCTCTGAGAGTAGAGCTTCGGATGAAACTCATCTCTGAGAGTAGAGCTTCGGATGAAACTCATCTCTGAGAGTAGAGCTTCGGATGAAACTCATCTCTGAGAGTAGAGCTTCGGATGAAACTCATCTCTGAGAGTAGAGCTTCGGATGAAACTCATCTCTGAGAGTAGAGCTTCGGATGAAACTCATCTCTGAGAGTAGAGCTTCGGATGAAACTCATCTCTGAGAGTAGAGCTTCGGATAAAACTCATCTCTGAGAGTAGAGCTTCGGATGAAACTCATCTCTGAGAGTAGAGCTTCGGATGAAACGCATCTCTGAGAGTAGAGCTTAAGATAAAACTCATCTCTGAGAGTAGAGCTTCGGATGAAACTCATCTCTGAGAGTAGAGCTTCGGATGAAACTCATCTCTGAGAGTAGAGCTTCGGATGAAACTCATCTCTGAGAGTAGAGCTTCGGATGAAACTCATCTCTGAGAGTAGAGCTTCGGATGAAACTCATCTCTGAGAGTAGAGCTTCGGATGAAACGCATCTCTGAGAGTAGAGCTTCGGATGAAACTCATCTCTGAGAGTAGAGCTTCGGATGAAACTCATCTCTGAGAGTAGAGCTTCGGATGAAACTCATCTCTGAGAGTAGAGCTTCGGATGAAACTCATCTCTGAGAGTAGAGCTTCGGATGAAACTCATCTCTGAGAGTAGAGCTTCGGATGAAACGCATCTCTGAGAGTAGAGCTTCGGATGAAACTCAGCTCTGAGAGTAGAGCTTCGGATGAAACTCAGCTCTGAGAGTAGAGCTTCGGATGAAACTCAGCTCTGAGAGTAGAGCTTCGGATGAAACGCATCTCTAAGAGTAGAGTTTCAGAGCAGGAGAAGAATGAAGAACCTGTTCACGTGTCATCACCCAGTTGGTTCTGGTCCAGTTCTCTTTGAGCTTCTTGAATCCAGACCCGTGAACAAACAAATGTCAGAAGAGGAGGAAGTGAGGGACACAGAGCCTTCTGGATAATGTAGCTGGGTGAGTCAACATCAGGGTTTAGGGACAAATAGAAACCTGAGCTAGTGAATATTTGGATGTTGGTGGAGATCAGTTATCTGAGACCATCACTGAGAGTCTTCCAGGAACAGGAAGTGAAGGACCACAAAGATGCGGTCCAACAACTGGTTGGTATTCAGGAAGAATACCCTTCACCCCATTTGACTTTACATTTAAGAAGTGTCAACAAAAGTTCAGGACAGTGTGGTGAACCTCATAAAACATGGACGCTTCACAGGTCTCTAATTATTGTAGTTTATTTTTCTAGACAGATGATTGTCCAGCCCTTCAGATGTCCTGTCTGTGTTGGCATTGCAGGTAAGCTGACGCTGAAGATTCCCTGGAAGAACCTGTACAATGAGGCTGTGGTGGTCACGTTGGAGGGTCTCTACCTGCTGGTTGTTCCTGGAGCCAGTAAGTCACTGTTTAAACCTCCATCAAGAGAGAAACCTTTAACAGCTTTAACACAAGCAGACCGGAAACATCTGAAAACAGGAAACGGGAGAGGAAAAGGAAGGAGACACCTTCAGACCAAGATCTGAGTCTAGAGCATCTCGGGAAATCCCTGACTCTAGAGACTCTGGAGCTTTACTGGTTCTGATGTGGTTCTAGTCTCTGAGATCAGATGGAGCCTTTAATGGCCTTGGAACAAGAGAAGCTAAAACTGGAATAACATGAGCTCTGGCTGCCGTGTTTTCACTTTCACTCTGTGGTCAGCCTGATGATCATGAAAGACAGTAATGTAGAGTTGTTCATTGATGGAAGAACCTTCTGGATGGTTCTAAAAGACAAGTTTTTATTACTGAAGTGAGCTCAGAGAGGAGTCCAGATGTTTCTGATGCTACTGGTCAGTTAATTTCTCCAGAGGACAAAAGAGTCAGACTCTTTGTTTACTGTTAAAGTGTGTTAGTGATTTCTTCCAGGAGTTGAGAGTGGATAAATGGTACGAGTAGTTTCTCTGCAGCTCTGATGAGGCTCAAATGTCTGGTCTGTTCCTCAGCGATCAAATACGATGCAGCCAAGGAGGAGCGTTACCAGCAGGAGGCCAAGACCAGGGAGCTGCAGCGCATCGATGACACGCTGCTGATGGCTGCACGTAGAGGTGAGACTGAATGACCCCTGACGTCTGACTGACCTCTGACTGACCTCTGACCTCTGACCTCTGACCCTGTCATTCTCTGTGCTCTGTGTCCATCTTTCTAAATGGCTGAGTGATGGTTTATTTTCAGGAACTTTTCTGTGGAGCAGTGAATGGATGAGCGTGTAGCTGGGTGCGTCAATGTGCTAACATGCTAATGTGCTAACATGCTAACGTGCCGTCTGTTTATTCATGCTGCGTTGGCTGTCAGCGTCTCAGACCGGAGATCTGCTGTTCAGCCTGGAGAAGGTTGTTTACAAGGAGCCGCACAATGGTAACACACAATGCAACACGCACTGTAACACAAGTTGACAACTACTCAACTCGTCCGTACAACCCCTATACTGTAACTACTTAGCCCGCGTGTTAGCCCGCGTGTTAGCCCGCGTGTTAGCCCGCGTGTTAGCCCGCGTGTTAGCCCGCGTGTTAGGCGTATGCTGGTGACTGTGCTGCTTCTGCCCGTTTTTTCCGGCTGCTCTGTCTCTAACTGCTGTCTCTCTCTTTAACGCTGCTAAAGTTGCAAAAGGAAGTAAAAAACATAAAAAGACCAAAAAAGGCTTCAAGAAACTAAAACGACACGACAACAAGACAGGTGAGTTCCACAGGTGATCAGACAGTCAGTCGTGATTTAACATCACACTGGGTCTGATTTAGCTGATGGAACTAGATAAAAGTTTTCCAGTCCAGGTGTGTGTGTGTGTGTGTTCATGTCCAGGTGTGTGTGTGTGTGTGTGTGTTCATGTCCAGGTGTGTGTGTGTGTGTGTTCATGTCCAGGTGTGTGTGTGTGTGTGTGTGTTCATGTCCAGGTGTGTGTGTGTCTCTGTGTGTGTTCATGTCCAGGTGTGTGTGTGTCTGTGTGTGTGTTCATGTCCAGGTGTGTGTGTGTGTGTGTGTTCATGTCCAGGTGTGTCTCTGTGTGTGTTCATGTCCAGGTGTGTGTCTGTGTGTGTGTTCATGTCCAGGTGTGTGTCTGTGTGTGTGTTCATGTCCAGGTGTGTGTGTGTGTGTTCATGTCCAGGTGTGTCTCTGTGTGTGTGTTCATGTCCAGGTGTGTCTCTGTGTGTGTTCATGTCCAGGTGTGTGTGTGTCTGTGTGTGTGTTCATGTCCAGGTGTGTGTGTGTCTGTGTGTGTGTTCATGTCCAGGTGTGTGTGTGTCTGTGTGTGTGTTCATGTCCAGGTGTGTGTGTGTCTGTGTGTGTGTTCATGTCCAGGTGTGTGTGTGTCTGTGTGTGTGTTCATGTCCAGGTGTGTGTCTCCGTGTGTCTGTGTTCATGTCCAGGTGTGTGTCTCTGTGTGTGTCTGTGTTCATGTCCAGGTGTGTGTCTCTGTGTGTGTCTGTGTTCATGTCCAGGTGTGTGTCTCTGTGTGTGTCTGTGTTCATGTCCAGGTGTGTGTCTCTGTGTGTGTCTGTGTTCATGTCCAGGTGTGTGTCTGTGTGTGTCTGTGTGTTCATGTCCAGGTGTGTGTCTGTGTGTGTCTGTGTGTTCATGTCCAGGTGTGTGTCTGTGTGTGTCTGTGTGTTCATGTCCAGGTGTCTGTGTGTGTCTGTGTGTTCATGTCCAGGTGTGTGTCTGTGTGTGTCTGTGTGTTCATGTCCAGGTGTGTCTCTGTGTGTGTCTGTGTGTTCATGTCCAGGTGTGTCTCTGTGTGTGTCTGTGTGTCCAGGTGTGTCTCTGTGTGTTCATGTCCAGGTGTGTGTCTGTGTGTTCATGTCCAGGTGTGTGTCTGTGTGTGTCTGTGTGTGTCTGTGTGTTCATGTCCAGGTGTGTGTCTGTGTGTGTCTGTGTGTCCATGTCCAGGTGTGTGTCTGTGTGTGTCTGTGTGTTCATGTCCAGGTGTGTGTCTGTGTGTGTCTGTGTGTTCATGTCCAGGTGTGTGTCTGTGTGTGTCTGTGTGTCCATGTCCAGGTGTGTGTCTGTGTGTGTCTGTGTGTTCATGTCCAGGTGTGTCAGGTCTCGTGTGTCTTGATAGTCCCTGGTCTCATTTCAGACAAACCTTTGGAGGAGAAGAAGGACACGCTTGTGGAGAAACTGGCGACTCAGGTGATCAAGAACCTGCAGGTGAAGATCAGCAACATCCACCTGCGCTATGAGGATGACGTAAGTGATGATGTGTGGTTAGTGGGGGGACAGGTAAGGGGACACTCTGCAGATGAGTGTCAGCTGATGTGTGGTGTGTTTCAGGTGTCTGACCCACAGCGCCCCCTGTCTATGGGACTAACCCTTTCAGAACTCAGCCTCCAGGTGAGACAGACCGGCGTGGAGAGCTCAGTGTCTCGTACCTGTCTGTGTCCAGGTGGTGTTGACCTGTCCTGTCCTCTTTGTTTTTCAGACCACAGATGAGAACTGGAAGTCATGTATCCTAAACGAAGCTGCAAAGATCATCTATAAGGTGACAGAGGCTCTGTTCACCTCAGTCTTCCCTGTTTAGTGCCTGTCCTGTTTGCGTGTCTGTGTGTTGTTGTGTTGTTGATGTGTTGTTGTGTCTGTGCAGCTCGGCCGTCTGGACTCTCTCTGCGCCTACTGGAATGTCAACAGTCCGATCTTCTACAAACAATCATGGGAGGACATTGTTGTGAGTTGATTGAGTTGCCATGGAGACGGAGACTTCCTTTAATGGCTCTATATTAATTTACATCAGCTGTCCCCCTCCTCCTCTGTCTCGTCCTCCTCTTGTCTTCCAGATCCAGTTGAAATGTGGGATCAGCAGTAAGGACCAGGAGCTGCCTCACTACCAGTACAGTGAGTTTAACTTTTGTTATCTTTGTCCAGTTTAACATCAGCTGACCGTTGTAGGGCTAAACTTTCTACTGCTGAAGACTAAACCTGAACTTTCATCGGTCCTTTGTTTTATTTTGTGTTAAATGGGATTTAACTTGACTCTGTTTCTAGTTTTCAAGCCAATCTTTGCTTCTGCTAAAATCTGCATCAACCCAAATGCTGAAGTGGAGCTGAAGACTCCGAAGGTGAACCTTCACCTGGAGGTCCAGAACATTGCCATCGAGATGACCCGACCACAGGTAAGAGATGAGGGATCACATAGTGAGACAGGTACCTGGGACACCTAGGACACATGTGACATCCTCTGTGTCCTCTTCAGTACCTGACCATGGTGGAGCTGTTGCAGTCCTTTGACTCCATGGTGAAGAACGCCCCCTACAGGAAGTTCAAGCCTGATGTCCCCGTCCACAAAAACGCCAAACTCTGGTCAGTTTGAAAACAAATCAGAATCTGGTCTCAGGAGTAGAATCTGATTTTTTTTTCTGGTTTGTTCTGGTTCTGGTTTGGTTTGTGCTGCTGTGTGTCTGGGAGCTGGTGTTGTACTAAAATGTTCTTCATTTCTGCCTCCCTCAGGTGGAGATACGGCATCAACTGCATCCTGGAGGTCCACATCCGTCGCCTCAGTAACATGTGGTCCTGGTCCCACATCAGAAAGCACCGGGAGAACCTGAGGGCCTACAAGACCGCTTACAAGAGCAAACTACTGAGCCAGAGCAAGCTGGGCCAGGACACAGAGCGACACATCCAGGTGAGTGGGTGACAGGATCTGACCTGGAGGAGGCTGTAGATGAGCTACGCTGATATCTATCTATCCATGTATCGGTCGGTGCCCGGCCATGTCTCTTGTGGGTGTGCGGGGGACGTGTGTGCGGTGGCGGTGTGCGTGTGTGCGGGGGGCGTGTGTGCGGGGGGCGTGTGTGCGGGGGGCGTGTGTGCGGGGGGCGTGTGTGCGGGGGGCGTGTGTGCGGGGGGCGTGTGTGCGGGGGACGTGTGTGCGTGTGTTTGGGAAGGTGGGGGGGGGGGATGTGTGTATCTTCTGTCTCTGTGTTTTTATGGGGGTGGGAGGGTTGGATTTTATGTTGTTCTGTTGCTTTTATGGCATGAAAAGTGCAATATAAATAAAATTTGATTTGATTGGATTTGATTGATGTATATGAAACAACAGAGGCCAGGTAGAGACAGAAAGAAGGAGAAAGCAGATCAGTTCCCACATACATCTGATCAGACATGTAGCATATAAATATAATACAACCCAGAGTCTGAAATCTAGGTGATGATATGTGGAGATTGATCCATCATTCAGATCAGCAGCTACACAATGAGCTCAAAGCTTTACATAAACAATGAATCCTGAATGTCCTGTAAATCAGCTGAAACATTTTTCACTGCTTCCTGTTTGTCCAGGATCTGGAGAAGGTTCTGGATGTGTTCAACATCACTCTGGCCCGACAGCAGGCCCAGGCCGAGGTAAACAGGATGGAGCTTCACTCTTCTCTCATGAAGGTTTGACTCAGTCCAGTCTCACCGTTGACCCTCTGCTGTTGTTCAGGTCATCAGATCAGGACAGAAGGTGTTGGGGAAGAAGGCGACAGGTGGACAGAAGCAGGGAGGAGGCTTCTTCAGCGGCTGGTTTGGGAGGAAGTCCAAGAAGGAGGAGCAGGAGCAGGAGGAGAGCAAGGAGTTGGAGAGTAAGTGAGGTTCAGATTAGAAAACCTTCAATGTCTGTGGTCTGATGACTCAAGACTGGTCTGCTGTGACTCAGGTTCAGGGCTGGACCAGCTCATGACGGCCGAGGAGAAGGAGAAGCTCTATACGGCCATTGGCTACAGTGGCAGCTCCCACAACCTGGCTTTACCCCGACAGGTAGACACACCTGCATGCCATTCTTTGTTGTTGTTGTTGTTGTTGTTGTCTTAGCTGGGCCATGATAGGTCAAGAGGCTAAAGCCCTTCCTCTCCCTACATCTCCCAGAATGCCTTGCAGTTCTGGCTCAGGGTTTTCTTCCTGTTTGTCTCTAACGGAGTTCAAGTGAAATTATCAAACATTCTATCGAACGTATTTTCTGTTGATATCCATCATGTGTCTATCACGATATTCTCCCGGTTTAACTTGAACTGAACTGTGTTTCAGTATGTAGCCATGGTTGTCACCTTCCAGCTGTTGAGGACTTCAGTGATGGTCAGAGAACAGCCTGGTGTCCCAGAGATCCTCAAGATCCAGATGATCGACCTCAGCACCAAAATATCTCAGAGACCTGGAGCTCAGGCCATTAGGTCAGTGATATTCTATGATGCATAGACTAGAATAGGTCTTTATTGTCATTGCTCTCTTATCAGTGCATTATAAATAAAAAATAAAGCAGCCTAGGTAACACACACTGAGTCATTGCATAATAAAAACACCCAGTCATGTTATGTTTGCATTTACCTGAAGCTAACAGTCCAAACAGGTAGTGACCAGGGTGGTGGGTGTCCTTTATAATGAGCAGCAGGTGTACCATGTGAGTGGCGTACCAGGTGAGTGGAGATAAGTCCCGTCACTGTGGTGTCATCTGCAAACTTCACCTTGGTGTTGCTGTGATGGACAGGGGAGCAGTCATGTGTAGAAGGAGTATAGCAGTGGACTCAGCACACAGTCCTGTGGGAAGCTGGTACTGAGGTTTAGGACCATGGATGTGTGGTGGTCCACTCTGACCCTCTGTCTGTGATTGGAGAGGAAGCTGTTGATCCACATGCAGGTTTGTGTGGAAGTCCCAGGTCCCTCAGTTTTGCCACTAGGTTGTGAGTGAGGATGGCGTTGAAAGCTGAGCTCTAGTTCACAAAGAGCATCTACACATAGCTCCCCTGCTGCTCCAGGTGTGATAGTGCACTATGGGGTGCTATGGCTATGGCGTCCTCTGTAGATTGGTTTGCTCTGTAGATGAACTGGTGGGAGTCAAGGCTACGGGGCAGGGCTGTTGTGATGTGACTACGGATCACTTTTTCAAAGCACTTCATCACCACTGGGGTGAGTGCCACTGGGCGGTAGTCGTGGGTAGAAATGTGGCGTTTCTTGGGCAGGGGGGCTATAGTTGAGGATTTCAGGCAGGGTGGGACAGTGGACTGTGCCAGGGATTGCTTGAAGATCTTTGTGAAGTTTCCAGCCAGCTGTTCTGCGCAATCCTTCAGCATGCGTCCCGGGACGCCCTCAGGACCCACCCCCTTTCTCGGATTGATGGCCCACGGCATGCGCCTCACCTCGAGGTCTTCAGTTGTGAGGTTTACGCTGCTGTGAGCCGTGTGGTGTAGTTGTGCTTTCTCTGTGACCTCGAAGTGGGCAAAGATGATGTTCAGCTCCTCTGCCAGCACAGGGTCACCTTCAGCCACTCCGTGGTTGGACCTGTGGTAGGTCACATGTTCCCTCCCCCTGCCACACCTGAATGCTGTTGTTACTGCCCAGGTGGTCCTTTATCCTCCTCCTGTCTTGGCCTCTCTGATGCTCCTCCTCAGGTTGCCTCTGGCTGTGCTGTAGAGATCTTTGTTGCTGAACCTCCATGCGCCGTTCCTCGCTTTTAACTGCTGCCTTTGAGTCCACATGATTAAAATCCCCTGCTATGATATTCACAGCATCATGATATATGCTCTGCTTGTTGGAAATGCTTGATGCAAAAGTTTTATGGCCAGGCTAGCGTTAGCATCTGGTGGAAAGTAAACCGCTGTAATCATGATCACAGTGCACTCCATTGGAAGGTAAATGGGCCTGTGTCTAACAGTCAGATATTGTAAATCTGGAGAGCAGCGACTGTGTTTGTACACCAGCTGTTGTTCACACAGAGTCCTCCTCCTCTGCTCTTTCTAGAGTCAGCTGCTTTGTCATGCTGCTGTTAGCCTGCTAGCTCAATAAGCAGAATGCAGTCTGTAGCCTCAACTGGTCCATTTTGTTGGTGAGGGATCTGGCATTTATGAGAAATAGGCTGGGGAGCAGTGGTTTGAGTGGCTGCCTCCATAGCCTGGCTAGCCCACCAGCCTGCCAGCCCTGCAGCCTGCGCCTCCCCCGTGCTGGGCCGGGGCTCCTCGCTAACTCCACCGGAATCTTGTGTGTGCGGAAAAACTTGCTGGTTACGCACCACTTGTGGCATAATCCAATCGTAAGGAGATCCTGCCGGCTATAGATGTTGTTCGCCCGACAAAACATACACAACACAAGAGACGTAACGTACAAAAACAGCCATACATAGCACTGATTTACATGAAGTAAATCAGACTCTGTCATATATGCACCAAAGACTGAAGAGTCGACAAACTGTTCACATGTGTCAGTCAGTTCCTCTGCAGTGAAAAGGTAAAAAGGTGTAAAGCCATTATGCTGTGCTGTCCTCAGGGTGGAGGTGGCACTGGAGCACTGGTACGTTACCGGTTTGCAGCAGCAGGGGGTGGTGCCTTCACTCATCGCCTCTGTGGGGGATTCCTCCTCTTCTCTGCTCAGCGTTGTGTTTGAGGTGAACCCAGAGGAGAGCACCAGCGACCAGCTGCTCAGAGTCCACTCTCAGCCGGTCGAGATCATCTACGACGCGGTAAATATGAACTACAATGTCTGACTGTCCTGCTCTTCTCACTGAGCTGCTTGAAAGCTCTTCACTGACAGAATATTAAGTTCTAATGTGTCCCTCCATGTGTCCTTCTGTCCTCCAGGTGACCGTTAACAGTGTGGTTGAGTTCTTTAAGACGGGGAAAGGTGTGGATCTGGAAGTCCTGACCTCGGCCACAATCTCCAAACTAGAGGAGATCAAGGAGAAAACTGCTGCAGGTCTGTTGAAGCTTTGATGCTTGTGTCTCAAACACTCAGTCCGTCGCTTCTTTCTGTTGCTAAATGACTTCAGTGGTAGAACTGGTTCATAATGTTTCATGTGTAGAGGAGGTTCTGCAGAGATACACCTGAGAACTAAGGTTAAGAGTTCTGTTACCTGGATGAATCCATTTGATGTTCTGGGTCTCTGAGGGCAAGGTCTGTGGTTGGACAGTCTGGTCCAGGTCTGGACTCTGATGGGTTCTGGTCTCTGCAGGTTTATCTCGCATCATAGAGACCAGGAAGGTTCTGGACCTGAGGATTGACCTGAAGCCGTCCTACCTGCTGGTCCCGAAGTCTGGATTCTACAGCAACACTTCAGACCTCATTGTAGTCGACTTTGGAAGTTTCCAGGTTTGTAAGTGCGGCTGTAGCTGAACAGTGTGGTTGTGCGTCTGTAGCTGAACAGTGTGGGTGTGTGTCTGTAGCTGAACAGTGTGGTTGTGCGTCTGTAGCGGAACAGTGTGGTTGTGCGTCTGTAGCTGAACAGTGTGGGTGTGTGTCTGTAGCTGAACAGTGTGGTTGTGCGTCTGTAGCTGAACAGTGTGGGTGTGTGTCTGTAGCTGAACAGTGTGGGTGTGTGTCTGTAGCTGAACAGTGTGGTTGTGCGTCTGTAGCTGAACAGTGTGGTTGTGCGTCTGTAGCTGAACAGTGTGGGTGTGTGTCTGTAGCTGAACAGTGTGGGTGTGTGTCTGTAGCTGAACAGTGTGGTTGTGCGTCTGTAGCTGAACAGTGTGGGTGTGTGTCTGTAGCTGAACAGTGTGGGTGTGTGTCTGTAGCTGAACAGTGTGGTTGTGCGTCTGTAGCTGAACAGTGTGGGTGTGCGTCTGTAGCTGAACAGTGTGGTTGTGCGTCTGTAGCTGAACAGTGTGGTTGTGCGTCTGTAGCTGAACAGTGTGGGTGTGCGTCTGTAGCTGAACAGTGTGGTTGTGCGTCTGTAGCTGAACAGTGTGGAGCAGAGTGGTCTTGGGTCGTCTCCGTCGTCCTTCTCGTCTCTGGAGGAGATCATGGATCGAGCCTACGACAAATACAGCGTGGAGCTGAGACGAGTTCAGGTTCTCTACAGCAAGTCAGGTACAACACAACAGCAGTAGTTACACGAATGTAATAGAAACACATAATAAGAACAGGTGAGGCAGTTAAATGGTTTGTAATCTGATTACAGGTGAGGCCTGGAAGTCGGCTCGGCTGCAGAGTTCATCCGTCCAACACATCCTCCAGCCAATGGACTTCACTCTCCACCTGGCCAAGTGTATGGTGGAGAAGGATACTAGGATGCCCAGGTATGACTCTCACCTGTGGACCGTTGTTT
Organism: Planiliza haematocheilus; assembly: GCA_005024645.1. Classification (NCBI taxonomy): domain Eukaryota; kingdom Metazoa; phylum Chordata; class Actinopteri; order Mugiliformes; family Mugilidae; genus Planiliza; species Planiliza haematocheilus. The sequence goes on along the minus strand of SRSE01001115.1, from coordinate 64,321 downwards.
CTGTTGTCTCACCTGTTGTCTCACCGATTGTCTCACCTGTTTCAGGTTCAAGGTGTCAGGAGAGTTGCCCCTCCTGCACTTTAAGATCTCAGACCAGAAAATCCAGAACGTCCTGGAGCTGGTGAACGGCATCCCACTGCCCAACATGGACTCGTCCCCCACTACCCCCACAGAGAAGGTACATTTGGTTTGTGGCGATGTGATGGAGGAAACACTTAAGAGTCAGGACACATAGAAGCGTTGCAGGAACGTCCAGCGCGTCTCAAGTGGGACGGGTGGACCTCAGTTCAGTGCTCGTGTGACCACGTATGGACATTTCTTCCTGCAGGTGCTGTCGTTGGCAGAGTCCAGACCACGAGCACTCAGCCTTCATCCTGCCATCCTCGACACCATGGAAACAGGTTTCTGTCCTCTGATTGGCTTTGAACTGCTTCTTGGTGTGTTTGTCTGTGTCTTCTTATTGTCTTTGTCCGTCCCCAGATTCAGACACCAGCGAGAAGTCGATAGATGAAGATCACCAACACTCGACTCTGGACGAACTCACCGACATTCACTTCAAGTTTGAAGTCAGAGAGGTTTGTTAGTTTGTCAGGTGTGGCCGCGTGATCCGGATCGTAACATTAGCTCTGGACCTCAGAGGTGGTGGTGCATTCAGGTGTCGTAGCATTAACTCAGAACTTCTGGGGTGGTGGTGCGTGATGTGTTCAGGTGCTGTTGGAGCTGACACAGCAGGCGGACCAGGAGAAGACCATCCTGTCCTTCAACGTCTGTCAGCTTGGAGCTGAAGGGAATAAGAGGAGCTTCGACCTGAATGTCACCGCATATCTACGCCGAGTCACGCTGGACTACTGCGACGTTCCAGGTAACTCAGCAGAACTTCGTCTTCATTGAGACGTCTTTTAAGATGTAGGTGTGAGACAGTTCACAAGTGTTTCAGTGGAGAGTCTGTGCTTCACTAGATGAGAAGGACATTGACACTGAAAGAGTTTTTCTTTATTCAGTTGTCGTCACATTTTTAAAATCCCGTCCAGCTGCAGAAAGAACATAACAGCTCTGAGAACAACTGACAAGAACATAACATCTCCTGTTCTGTGATGATGTATTCAGGACTGGTTGTCTCTAAAAACCCGGTTGTCCTCATGGTCTCTGGAAAACTGTTGTACAACTAGTGGTCATGAGAGTGGATCAAAATCTATGAAGACTGGTTCTGTTCAAACAGGAAGCTGACCATTGCATGTACTGGGTCCTAACACATGGCGTAGCATGTAGCATGTAGCATACAATAATAATAATAATAATAATAATAATAATAATAATAATAATAATAATAATAATAATAATAATAATAATGATGATGATGATTAACTGTTGCAGTGCAGGTGAATGATTAAGTTGGGTGTGTGTGAGAGAGACATTTTATTTTGATTTTTTAAAAACCTTTATTAAAAAAATGTATTTACAGACCATCATTGTGCAACAACATTCATCATTTCATGAACAGAATCTACTTGAACACAGTGTTAAAGGTCAGAGCAGATCACATGATTGTAGCACCACCTCTGGATAAAATCAGTCACGTTGTTCACTGCTTTAAAAACCTAAAATCAATCCACACTCTGGTTTTCACGAACGACATGAAAATAGTAAGTACTTCCTGTCCTCCTCTGTCCTCCACTGTATTCCTTCTGCTGCAGTAAATAGACATTTTAGCCACTCTGATTAAAGAGTTCAACAGTTCCCACTTAGAGGCATCAGACTTTAAAACCAGCTCCTAAAATGAAGCAGTTTTTGACCGTGGGACCTTAAAACAACTAAAAACCATTTCTAGAGTGTTAAAAATGTCTTTGAGTCTGTTGCATAAAAACAGTTCCTCCTCCGTTAGCTTTCTCCTCCATATTTTTAAGAAGTTGCCCGTCTGTCGGATAGACTTCTGTCCAGGATGTAGAGCCAGCACTGACGCGTCCCTCAGACCAGGTCCAGCTTTGTTAATGTCAAGACTCCACAGGAGCTCAGCATCCTGGACAGACCTGGGTTTGTGGAGTCCTCTATGTCCAGCCTGGCTCCTTTGATGAGAGGCTCTACTAGGAGCCAGTGAAGTAAAGTATTTTTTTTAAGCAAATACTTTAGTACTTTATATAATATTTTGACTAAGCTACTTTTACTTGTATTGGAGTAATATTACAAGTAATATATGACGAGGAGTATCTTGAAAGCCTGTTCAGTCTGAAAATAGGCTGAACAGGTGAAGGTGTTAATATGAGTCAAGGATGAAGCCCAGACTCTTAACCCGGGGGGAGGGGGAGACCAGGGAATTGTCAGCTTGAATAGAGAAGTTATTTATATTGGATGAATTTCAGTTTTACTACTGTTGAGTTTGAGGAAGTTGGTGGAGAACCAGGTTCTGATGTATGAGTACAGCCTGAGAGGTAAGTCGTCGGAAAGGAGGAGCTGGGTCTGAGGGTGAAAGGGTTGAATTGGGTTTGGTGGACAAGTAGAGCTGGGTGTCATCTGCATAACAGTGAAAATTAATATTATACCTGTGAAATATCTGGCCAAGGGGGATGAGGTAGATGATGAATCGAAGAGGACCAAGAACAGCGCCTTGTGGAACACCAGAGGAGAGGGAGGATGGGTGGGATGTAAATGTTTTTAACTGAATGAACTGAGTGCGGCCAGAGAGATACGAGATGAACCAATTGAGAGGTGTGTCAGAGATACCGATGGAGGCTAGTCTATGGATGAGAATGGAGTGGGAAATAGTGTCAAATGCTGCAGTTAGATCCAGAAGAATGAGGATTGAAAGGAATCCTGGATCAGCAGCCACAAGGAGGTCATTGGTGATTTTTAACAGAGCTGTTTCTGTGCTGTGTAGAGGACGAAAACCAGATTGGAATTGTTCATATAGGTTATTGTTGGAGAGGTGGGCATGGATCTGAGATGCAACTGATTTTTCAAGAACTTTAGAGAGAAAAGGAAAATTAGAGATGGGACGGAGGTTAGTGAAGTTGTGGTTGAGTTTATGGAGGCTTTAACAAGACCAGTTGGGAGGGGGGTTAGGGTTAGGTTAGCTTTCCTAATGAGGTCAGATATGTGGGAAAATGAGGATAGTTTGAAGTTAGGAAGTGTAGAGGAGGAGATAGATGTGATGCCAGTATTCAGAGCTGTTAATCATGTTATAGAATGATATGATGTGAGGTAGTTTCGAATGAAATAGTGCAAGGTTAACATTAAATGATATACACTATATTACCAAAAGTATTCGCTCACCCATTCAAATGATCAGAATCAGGTGTTCTAATCACTTGGCCTGGCCCCAGGTGTATAAATTCAAGCACTCAGGCATGCAGACTGTGAAACAAGACATTTGTGAAAGAATGGGCCGCTCTCAGGAGCTCAGTGAATTCCAGCGTGGAACTGTCATAGGATGCCACTTGTGCAACAAATCCAGTCGTGAAATTTCCTCGCTCCTAAATATTCCACAGTCAACTGTCAGCTCTATTATAACAAAATGGAAGCGTTTGGGAACAACAGCAACTCAGCCACGAAGTGGTAGGCCACGTAAAGTGACGGAGAGGGGTCAGCGGATGCTGAAGCGCATAGTGCAAAGAGGTCGCCGACTTTCTGCACAGTCAATTGCTACAGAGCTACAAACTTCATGTGACCTTCAGATTAGCCCAAGTACAGTACGCAGAGAGCTTCATGGAATGGGTTTCCATGGCCGAGCAGCTGCAGCCAAGCCACACATCACCAAGTGCAATGCAAGGCGTCGGATGCAATGGTGTAAAGCACGCCGCCACTGGCCTCTAGAGCAGTGGAGACGCGTTCTCTGGAGTGATGAATCACGCTTTTCCATCTGGCAATCTGATGGACGAGTCTGGGTTTGGAGGTTGCCAGGAGAACGGTACATTTCAGATTGCATTGTGCCAACTGTGAAATTTGGTGGAGGAGGAATTATGGTATGGGGTTGTTTTTCAGGAGCTGGGCTTGGCCCCTTAGTTCCAGTGAAAGGAACATTGAATGCTTCAGGATACCAAAACATTTTGGACAATTCCATGCTCCCAACCTTGTGGGAACAGTTTGGAGCGGGCCCCTTCCTCTTCCAACATGACTGTGCACCAGTGCACAAAGCAAGGTCCATAAAGACGTGGATGACAGAGTCTGGTGTGGATGAACTTGACTGGCCTGCACAGAGTCCTGACCTGAACCCGATAGAACACCTTTGGGATGAATTAGAGCGGAGACTGAGAGCCAGGCCTTCTCGACCAACATCAGTGTGTGACCTCACCAATGCGCTTTTGGAAGAATGGTCAAAAATTCCTATAAACACTCTCCTCAACCTTGTGGACAGTCTTCCCAGAAGAGTTGAAGCTGTAATAGCCGCAAAAGGTGGACCGACATCATATTGAATTCTATGAGTTAGGAATGGGATGGCACTTCAGTTCATAGAATGAGTAAAGGCAGGTGAGCGAATACTTTTGGTAATATAGTGTAAGCTTAGTACCAGAAGAGCAGATCAGCTCCAGAATTTGTCCCTTTGAGTGGATGGGAACGTCAATAAACTGCTGTAGTCCAACACTGTCCAGGCAGGATGTGAAGCTTTATGTGAGAGAGTTATTCAGATTGAGATGTATGTAGCATTGGTAACCATCATATCACTTTGAGACTGGTGAATGAAATGAGTTTGTGTTTCAGACAGGAATCATCCTCTCCACCTCATCAGCTCCTCAGAGCAGCAGAGCTCCGACCTTCTGAAAGTGGAATTTATCAAGGTAAACACACTCACCTGGTCTGTCCAGACTTCATAAACCTGACGTCTCTTCACAGAGTTACCCTGATGCCACTACCAGGACAACCGGCTCATTTAGAAATAGTTTAGATTCTGCTTTTGACCAGAAGAAATGGAAATAAAAACACAACCATGTCTTCAACCACAGAGATGTTAGCGAGACGAGGGAAGACAAATGAGTTAATGTAGTAACAGGAAGGTCAGAGGACGGATGGACGGATGGACGGATGGACGAACAGATTTCAGGCCAAACATTCACCGACTCACTTTCTCTGTGTCTCTGGTTGTCCAGGCTGACTCCAGTGGTCCCAGCTTCCAGACTCAGTTCAACAACACAGAGCAGACCCTGAAGGTGGGTGGAGCAAAGGTTTCTATAGCAGCAGAAGGTGCTGGTGTTGTAACTGCTTTCTTTCTTCACGCATTCTCAGGAAGTCTTCTGCTTTAAACATGTGTCTTCTTCATAACCTTAATAAATGCTGGCAACCATCCAGCTTCATGTCACGTCAGCATCTCTGCTACTGTTCCAGGTGGAGTTTTCCTCTCTGGATTTTCTCCTTCACACCAGAGCTCTGCTGTCGACCATCAACTACCTGAACAACGTCCTGCCGCCACAGCTCGCCGCCGCCCCGGACCGTGACTCTAGAAAACAGGTGGCGAGGTCAAACCCGGGTCGGACAGGTAAGTTCCCGCTGCCTGCTACAGGTGTGTCTCTAGTACTGTGCGGTGACAGGAAGTGTCTCTGTTCAGCTTCTAAAGGAGCTAAAGATGGAACCGTCTTCAGCTTCAAGCTGTTCGCTGTGTTGGGTTGTTTCCACGTGGAGGTGTGTGACGACCGCCGCAGCATCGCCGACATCCGAGTTCAAGGTAAATACAGATGAAGCAGGTTTAAAGGGCAGCTGTGGCTCAGCGGGTAGAGCAGTTGGTCTATGAAGCAGAGGGTTAACGGGTCGCTCCCCAGACTATGCTACATGGCTCCCAGTGTGTGGCAGTAGTGTGTGAATATGTGTGATTGTGTGAGCGCTTTGTGTAACATAGTCAGAAAAACTTTATCATTAAAGTTTGATGAAACTATGACTCACTGATGCAGGAATCGATGCCTCGGTGTTGGTGCAGGCCAGAGAGACGGAGGTGTTTGCTCGCCTCCGAGACATCGTGGTCATTGACGTCAACCCCAGAACCGTCCACAGAAAGGTTGGTCTGATGCATCCTCCGTCCTTCAGCTGTGGGACGAGTTTGTCTGTTCGTCATTTCAGTTGTTTCAGACCCGTTCATTAATCTCAAAGTCAAATTTCTCTGACTCCAGGACTCTGTCTCCCTCTCTTCCCCTTCAGGCTGTGTCGATCGTGGGTGAAGAGGTGTTCAGCTTTAAAATGTCCTTGTTTCCGGGGGCGACGGAAGGGGACGGATACGGCGACATGTCGAAGGTGGACGGGAAAGTCACGATGCGTCTGGGCTGCATCCAGATCATCTACCTGCACAAGTTCCTCATGTCTCTGCTGGTCAGGAACTTCAAAGACAAATATGATGTGAACATGTAGAGAACGTGTAGAGAACATCTAGAACATGTGTACAGTATATGTAGAGAATGTGTAGAGAACGTGTAGAACATGTGTACAGTATATGTAGAGAATGTGTAGAGAACACGTAGAGAACGTGTAGAACATGTGTACAGTATATGAATAGAACACGTAGAGAACGTGTAGAGAACACGTAGATTGCGTAACGTGTGTTACTATTTACACGTCCATCAGATCGTACTGTTGGTCACTGTAGAGACATTTCCATTTGCTCAGTGGAGACACAGACACAGACCCAGCTGGACTCAGGACACGTAAACGTTCTGGGTCACCAGTCTGGTTCTGGTTTCGGTTCCGGTTCCATCTGTTGTTTGTTCTCCGTGTATCAGAGACGTTTTTCTGTCCTTCTGTCTCTGGTGCATGGAGATGATTCTTCACCAGAAGTCGTAGTGTAATGTGAGGACAAATGTTGTCCAGACTGCTGGATGGGTCCTCCTGTCCTCCGTCTGTCCATCAGCCTCGGCACAGACGGTGTCTCAGGTTTACATCCAGCTTGTCTTAATGACCTTTGACCTGTGGTGTGTTTGTGGCCGTTTGTTTTTCACACTGTAATCTGTGGCATGTTTTTCTCTCACTTTGTTGTCTCTCATGTCTCTTGTCTTGTTGATGTCTTCTGTTCTTCCAGGCTTCTTTTAGCTTTCAGTATTCGTCTGCTGATGAGGTACAGCGTCCAGCATGCAGCTCTGAACTGCATCCAACCTCCTGCTTTAGCTTCGCTCCTTCAGTCCACCTTAAATGTCATCATTGTTAAGGTCCCAGTGGCAGATTAACCCTGGTTGTTGGTTGTGGACTCGGGTTAATCTGAACAACGCGACTGAAACAAAACACATTCACCCTGATGGTCACATGGGACGGCTAGAGACGTAGACACACATCATTACTGAATAGTTTTTTTTAAAGATGTCTGCTGCCAGTGAATGTTTGTAGGATGAGTCTGCTTCCCATGCACACAGAAATCAGAGCTCACTTCCTCCATGTGTGCTATGCTACATCATTAACACCCCCACTGCCGCACCCCCCCCGTCAGTAACATGACCTCTGCCCAAACTCACCTCCTCTCTTGGTTTTATTCTTCATTCTTGTTTCATAAAACCCGTCTCTGAACCTTTGAGCTGCTGCTGATCATTCTGACTTGAGTCCGGAACACAGTAAATAAATATTTAAAGGACATCAGGTTCATTTCATCTGATGAAGGCTTATGGTCTCACATCTGGCTCGTCTCATCCTCCAGATGTTCATCGACAACTTCCAGATGGCTAAAGAAGCTCTGAGCGCCGCCACGGCTCAGGCTGCCGAGAAGGCTGCGTCCAGCGTTCGAGACTTTGCCCAGAAGAGTTTTCGTCTGACCATGGACATCAAGCTGAAGGCTCCGCTCATCATCGTCCCCCAGTCCTCCACCTCCCAGAATGCCATTCTGGTAGATCTGGGTCTGATCACAGTGGAAAACAGCTTCTCTCTGCAGCCGGCCGAAGGTTTCCCTCTGCCAGCCGTGGTGGAGAAGATGGACGTCCGTCTGACGCAGCTGAAACTCTCCAGGTAACAATGTCCTCCGTCATATACTGTCGCTGAAACCGCTGAAGTCAAGTCACAGGGTTTACATCCACAACATGTCGCAGTCGGTGTCTTCCTCCTGTTTATTGATGCCCTTCTGTGAGGGACGATGAGACCTGGCTGAGTTATCTGCTAGCTAAGCATTCTGTCTTTTTGATGTGACTGCCTTTATGTAGACAGTTTTAAATGTTTTAAAACCATGACCTCTCCAGGTCTTCATCAGGTCAGCTGTTTCAGACGTAGTACTTGATGTTGGTGGTATTTCTACTACAGCCTAGGGGTCGTACTGACTAGTGGACTTTACTGCTGTACCATGATGCTTTATGCATCATGTGGACTAGTCAGTGATCATGTGACAGTAACAACATGGACGGCTCCTAGAAGACAGCTGAGGAGCCCAGAGGATCGTTGGTTCTTCATTAAAGATGAAGCCCATACTGACAAGTCAGTCCTGAAATACAACTAAAGTACTACTGTAAAAAAGGCATGCTAATGCTAACGCTAGCAGAGGAACGATCCAAATCCTGTGGACATTAGTCCGTTAACATCTTCACCAAACGTCCTGTGGTAACAAAGAGAAGGAGGCTGCACATCAACTCTCTGGTAACTTTATCAGACCTTTAGCTGCTGCACTATCCCATCTAACAACACTAAGCTGTGGAGGACTATTAAATGCTGCTGATGGTGCTGAGGTGCTGCCTGTTTTTATACAGGCTGTACACATCTGTAAAGCACAGTATTGATAAGCTCATGTGTTTATGTTCAGTTCTTTATGTTCTATTAGATGACATTATTGCTCTAGTTGTAGAGCGTGTTTTGTTGTCCTTGACGAAAGTGAATGCAGCATGCGAAAGACTGAAGTTATGGTAGAACTAAGAGTTTACAGAGAGACGTAAATTAGAAGTGTCTGCTGATGGTGGTTAGGGTGTTGATGTGGTCTATGGCCAACAGTAGCCTGTGTTCAAGCTTCAAGAAACAAGTTGAATCAGACTAAACCTCTCCTGTTCTAGGTTAGTTAGATCACTAAAATTATTTCTATTTGCTAAATGCCACAATAATGAGAGAGAGAATTTCTTTCTTCAAAGTCAGAAGTTTACATACATGTCCTTAGTCTTTGGTAGCATTGCCTTTTAAACTGGGGTCAAACGTTTCCTTCCACAAGCTTCTCTCAATAGTCTGCTGGAGTTCTGGTCTGTTCCTCCTGACACAACTTGTCATTCAATGAATGAATGAATGAATGAATGAATGAGTTCCTCTTTAGTTTCATCAGAGCACCGGACATGTCTCCAGATATGAAGGTCTTTGTCCCCGTGTGTAATCTGTCCTTTTCATGTTGCTCTTGGAGTAATGTCTTCTTTCAGTCCATGTGGGTCCAGGACTGGTTTCACTGTGGAGAATGACGCTCTCTGAGCAGCTTCAGCATCATCTAGAGGAGCTCTTTAGTTTTTGTTCTTGATTCACACGTTCCTCTCTGGGACATTATACATGATTTTAATTTTTTTTTACAAATAAAAATCTGAAAAGTGCGCTGTGCTAAAGTATTCAACCCTCTTTTCTCTGAGAGCAACCAGTTGCCTTCAGAAGTCACCTGATTGCTGAATGATTGGATGTTGATCTAATGACTAAATAGAGACCACCTGTGTGTAATCTAATCTCAGTGCAAACAGCTGTTCAGTGGCGGCCTCAGAGGTTTGTTAGGAGAATATTGGGAAGAAAATGGCATCATGAAGTCCAAGGAACACACCAGACAGAGAAGTTTAAAGCAGAGTTAGGCTATAAAAAAGGTTTCCCAAGCTCTGAACATCTCACAGAGCACTGTTCAATCCATCATCCAGAAACACAAAGACTATGGCACAACTGCAAAGCTGTCCACCTAAACCTACAGGCTGAGCAAGGAGAGCATTGATCAGAGATGCAGCCAGGAGCCCCATGGTGACTCTGGATGAACTGCAGAGGTCCACAGCTCAGGTGGTCGAGCACTGCACACATCTGGCCCTTACAGAAGAGTGGCAAGAAGAAAACCACAGGAAGTGCCATCTGATGTTTGCCAGACGCTATGTGGGGACACAGCAAACGCCTGGAGGAAGCTGCTCTGGTCAGATGACACTGCACTCTGAACACACCACCCCTCTGTCAAACGTGGTGGTGGCAGCATCATGCTCTTCAGCAGGGACAGGGAAGATAGAGCTGATGAGAGGACGGATGGAGCCAAATACAGAGCAATACTGGAAGAAAACCTGTTGGAGACTTGAGAGTGTGGCGGAGGTTCACCTTTGAGAAGGACAACAACCCTGAACATAAAGCCAGGGCAACAACGGAATGGTTTAAAACTAAACATATTATACATGTGTTGGCTCAGTCAAAGTCCAGACCTGTCCAATCATGAATCTGTAGTGTGAAAACAGCCGTTCAGAGACGCTCTCCATCTCCATGAGCTGACTGATCATTTGTGGTCTCTAGATGTGCAAGGCTGGTAGAGACAGACCTCAAAAGACTTAGAGCTGTAACTGCAGCAAAAGACGGTTCCACAAAGTATTGGCCCAGGGGACTGAATACTTTTGCACACCGCCCTTAAAAAAAGTTGAAATCATGTATCATTTTCTGTGTACTTCACAACTGTGTGCCACTCTGTCAGTCTTCCTCATAAAACTCCAGTAAAATATATTCATGTTTGTGGTCATATTGTGACAAAATGTGGAAAAGTTCAAGGCTATGAACACGTTTGCAAGCCACTGTAACTCACATGTCTGTTAACCTATCAGAAGCTTCCAAAGCAATGACGTCATCAGGGCTTTCCTTCATTGTTTAAAGACATAGTAATCTTTGGTTATGTAAACTTCTGACTTTGAAGAAAGTCATAAAGAATTCTCTAGTTCTCTCTCTCATTATTGTGGCATTTAGCAAATAGAAATAATTTTATTAATCCTAACTGAACTAAAACAGGAGAGGTTTAGTCTGATTTAACTTCAGACAATGAGGAAAAAAATGTTTGTGTCCTTTAACACAGTGGATGTAAACACCTGGTTTCAACTGTATATGTATATTCAATTCAATTCAATTCAGTTTTATTTATATAGCGTCAATAACAATACAAATCGTCTCAAGACGCTTTACAAGACCCGGCCTGAAACCCCCAGAGCAGCCTGAAGGCGACGGTGGCAGGAAAAACTCCCTTTAACAGGAAGAAACCTTGAGCACAACCAGAACCAGAACCAGCTCATATGGAGGAACCATCTGCCTAAGGCCAGCCGGGTACAGACAGAGAAAGAGAACAGCAAGATAAACATACATCTGTCATAGATACACATATCTGACTAAAGCATACAAGTTGGATGCTATGATTCAAACTAATGATGTTACATGACAGTTTGAAAATGTAAGAGGAATCATAGGCAGGTTGGAGAATTGTTCATTCAGGTAGGAGTGGATAACAGCAGGATTCATGGAGACTGGGCAGAATGATGAGACCACGACAACAGATGTAGTATGGAGCTCCACAGGAAACACTCAACTCCAGGCCAGAGATACTCGGAAGAAGGGAGAGCAGCAGTAAACATTCTACATAGTAATAGCACAGAATGTCATGACTAGTAGCTGATAGGAAATAAGAGGGAGGAGCTCTGTGCCAGAGAAAAAGAAAGTGGAGGACACGAGAGTGGAGAGAGAAGAAAGAAGGAGAACCTGTGTTTGGTGCATTGTCCCCCAGCAGCCTAGGCCTATAGCAGCATAACTAAGGGATGGTTTAGTCCAGCCCTAACTATAAGCTTGATCAAAAAGGAAAGTCTTAAGCCTGACCTTAAAAGTAGAGAGAGTGTCTGCTTCCCGAACCTATATATGTATGTATATAGATTCCATTACTTTCTACTGTGACTAGTCGGTGTCTTTGACCACATATTATCCCCATGCTATGACCTGCTGCTTGAACTTTGCTTCTTTATGATCCATGAGACTTTTATTACAGACCTCACAAACCTGAATGAGGTCAGCTCTGCTGGGTTTGATTTAAAACCAGGAGCAGGTGGTTTGGACCTCTCCATTTATCCCCCTTAGTAAAGGATTATTTTATGCATCAGGGTAAAAATACTACCAACAGTTCCTTAATCACATGATGTCTAAAACTGCTCATAGCTTTTCGCCATCTAGGCCAAGATATCAGAAACCAAAGCCAGTAAATGTTGTTGTGTTTTCAGGACCACACTGAAGATAGACTCCCCTCAATCAGACATTGAGATCCTTCACCCGATCAACTTAGAGCTGCTCGTCACACGAAACCTGGCGGCGTCTTGGTTCTCTAGGATTCCTGGAGTGCAGATCCAGGGAGTCCTCCGGTCCCTCGACGTAGGTCTATTCTTATAATTATCTACAATAATCTAATGATGATAATCTTCATGTTATTAATATTGTTGTTTATTTTATTATTTTTATTATTATTATTATTCCATCAGATGTGTCTGGGTGAGGAAGACCTTGGTGTACTGATGAAGATTCTGGTGGAGAACATCGGGGAAGGAAGTAAAGAGCATAGCACTGACGTCAAAAGACAGCTGGCTAAAGGTAAGTGTTCTCTCAGTCAATGCTCCCTCTAAGTTTTCATGTGTCTGGGCACAAAAGCTCCGTGAGTACGCTGTGGACACTGAGCAACACCACCCAGCCACACACCCGTGTCACACCCGTGTCACACCCGTGTCACACCCCGTGTCACACCCCGTGTCACACCCCGTGTCACACCCGTGTCACACCCGTGTCACACCCCGTGTCACACCCGTGTCACACCCCGTGTCACACCCCGTGTCACACCCGTGTCACACCTGTCCAAAACCCGAGACCTGTCACTCACTGAGTTACACTGCAAAATGGATCATACATAATTTATTTGTTTAATTTATTTACAGTTCATGTTGGATTTTATTTTATGCGCTGCATAGATTTTCTTGTGCGCGGAGCGTGCAGCTTATTGCTTGATGGGAAATATATGCCAATGTCAGCTTTTTTGAGACAGACAAATGTTCTCATTGGTCGGTTTGCTTCGACAGAGAAGGCGGAACTTCCAGAACAGCAGGTGTTACTGTCAGGACCTGAAGCTGTGACCACCATCAACAACGGAAGTCTGACTGAAAACACTGTCAATGTTGTCTTGGACTTCGAAGTCAAAGAGGTGCTGAGAAACTAAAATCATCAGAGAGTCCATCTGTAGTATCTGTGGCTCTGTTCTAGTTGTCACTCTGTTTTCTCATTTTTGTTTCAAGGTTCTTCTGACAATCAAGAAACCCAGGGAGCAGTGCGAGGCACCGTTTCTGGTCTTTCAAGTGTCTCACCTAGGTTTCAACGCTAAAGTCAGGAAGTACGACATGTGTGCCACAACATACATCAACAAGATTAGCATGAAGTGCCTGGAGTTCACAGGTCAGAGGTCACAGCACACATGGTAGTTGTTCTGGCTGTGCTCAGACATGTTGATTTGTTTTCGTCTTCTTTCAGACTCAAGTGGTGAGCCGCTGTGTCTCATCAGCTCTTCTGTGGAATCTGGAGCTGAGCTGCTCAAAATTCAGTATTTAAAGGTGAGGGTCTCATTGGTTAGATTACCTGTTCAGGTACACAGATGTTTGTCAGAGCAGGAAATGATTCATGAGCTGTTTAAACTGAGCTTTCTGTCTGTGTCATCAGGCTGACCGGTCTGGACCAACCTTCGCCACTGTTTATAAGAACACGGAGCAGATGATCAACGTGAGTCCATGATCTCCAGGTGTTTGTTCTCCAGGTGTTTGTTCTCCAGGTGTTTGTTCTCCAGGTGTTTGTTGTCCCGGTGTTTGTTGTCCCGGTGTTTGTTGTCCCGGTGTTTGTTGTCCCGGTGTTTGTTGTTCCGGTGTTTGTTGTCCAGGTGTTTGTTATTCGGGTCTTATGTCCAGGTGTGGACCCTTATCCAGGTGTTTGTTGCGTTTGTTGTCCAGGTGTTTGTTGTCCAGAGGGGTATTGCACAAAACTAGGATAAGGGATTTAAGCCGGGATATGTTGATTATCTGAAGGCTAAATTATCTCTGATTGGCTAATTCAGCCGGGATAATCAACATATCCCGGCTTAATCCCTTATCCTAGTTTTGTGCAATACCCCCCAGGTGTTTGTTGTCCAGGTGTTCGTTGTCCAGGTGTTTTTATCTAGGTGTTTGTTATCCAGGTGTGGACCCTTGTCCAGGTGTTTGGTGTCCAGGTCTTGTGTCCAGGTCTTGTGTCCAGGTGTTTGTTGTCCAGGTGTGGACCCTTGTCCAGGTGTGGACCCTTGTCCAGGTGTTTGTTGTCCAGGTGTTTGTTGTCCAGGTGTGGACCCTTGTCCAGGTGTGGACCCTTGTCCAGGTGTTTGTTGTCCAGGTTTTGCCCAGGTGTTTGTTATTCAGGTCTTATGTCCAGCTGTGGACCCTTATCCAGGTGTTTGTTGCGTTTGTTATCCAGTTTATTATTGATTCAAATTATTACTCAGTGTTTAACTTTCTTTGTGAATACTCAATTTTCCAAACATTCCTGAAAACATTCTAAATGATTCAGTTAAATAAATCTTTACCTGTTAGTGTTTGTGTTGGTCTGCAGGTGACCTTCACCTCTCTTGACCTCATGCTCCACACTGAGGCTCTGCTGTCGGCCATCAACTTCTTGTCCACTGCACTGTCCTCTGGCAGCAGCATGCCGTCCTCTGGAAGAGACATCCGTCTGAAGACGGAGGACAGGACAGTGTCTGCCAAGTCCAGTCAGTAACAGACATGTAATGAGGTGAGTCACTGTGGTCTCACCTGAAACCTATAACCTGTGCGTTGTTTTCTGCCAGCTGCCCTGACGTCGCCTGCAGACTCTGAGGTCATCGAGCTGAAGGTGAAGGTGATGCTGGGGGCCTTCAACGTCTTGGTGTGTGACCAGACCTGCAACATGGCTGACATCAAGATCCAAGGTACCCTATCAGAGATGGGCTGAGGTAAACTGTGAGTTGGCTGCAGCGACTCTGGTTTAACTCTGATGTATTCTCAGGTGTTGATGGGTCTTTGCTGATGCAGGGATCCCAGACTCATATATCAGCTGGTCTACGAGACTTTCTTGTTCTGAACGTTGATGCAAATAGCGTCCACAAGAAGGTCAGTCTCTCTTCTTTAAATTCTTTTTGAATCTTCCTCCCAGCAGTCCATCATCCAAACTACTGTGACCCTAAAGTAGAATGTTGCTGGGAACTACTGTTTCTACAGACCCCTTCAGCTTAGAGTAAGTTTGGCCTTGCTCAGCCACAACCACCCTCTAGATGTAACGTCTGCATCAACCACTACTGACGTCCCTGGACTCCTGTCAGGCTACCACTGACCTGTGGTTGTCCTGCTGTGGGTCCAGTGGTTGTCCTGTTACTTCTGGTGGCCAACATCACAGAAGTCAACTCATTTAGAAAGTGCTCTGGGCCTCCTGCTACAGAAACAGTCAGTGGCAGTGATGGGGAGGTGAGAGGTGAGATAGTATATGAATTGTTCACATGACATGAGCCAGCAGTGATGGTTCACATGATCTTTCCAGGATATGTCATTGTGAAGGTGTTGGACAGACCTTTCTGTTTTGTCCCTTTGGTGTGAACTAAGAGCATAACTCTGTTCTTCAGGCCATCTCCATTGTAGGAAACGAGGTGTTTAGCTTCAACATTAGTTTGACTCCTAACGCCACCGAGGGCGCCTCCTATGCTGACACCTCCAAAAGCGACGGCACGGTGAAGCTGAATGTGGGCTGCATCCAGGTGGTTTACCTGCACAAGTTCTTCATGTCTTTGCTGGTGAGTAACACGTCGATGCTGAGGCCACCTTACTGGATTTATCAGGGCTGCTTCCTGTTCTTATAAAACTGTTGACTGCTGTGAAGAACGGTTCCATGAATTCAAGCTCTCATCCTTTTGGGTTTAATAGTGGTTTTAAAGGGGCTAGGATTTTATATTCAAGATTCAAGATTTCTTTATTGTCACTTTCTCAGTACGTTCACAACATACAGAAAAATAAAAAAAAACGTTTCTCTCTCTTTCTCACATAATAATAAAATTTGATTCTTCCTGCAGAACTTTGCCAACAACTTCCAGACGGCCAAAGAAGCTCTGAGCGCCGCCACGGCTCAGGCGGCGGAAAAGGCGGCTTCCGGCGTTCGAGACTTTGCCCAGAAGAGTTTCCGTCTGTCCATGGACATCAGGCTGAAAGCTCCGCTCATCATCATCCCCCAGTCCTCCACTTCTTTTGATGCTCTGGTGATGGACCTGGGTCTGATCACCGTGACAAACAGCTTCTCTCTCCAGCCTGTTGAGAGATGTCCACTCCCGGTCGTCATCGACAACATGGACGTGCATCTGACGCATCTAAAACTCTCCAGGTCCGTCAACCAGAGGCTCAAACAGGAGATCAAAAACATTAAGAATGAGTCTCTTCTTCACTGTACAACGAGATGTGTTTAGAGACTAAAGTCGTCTATTTCATGTTTTAATATGAACAGAGAAGGAACTAGATGAATGTGTTCACCTCCTATATCACTGCTGAGTAAACATTAAATTGTTATCCACCAGGACCAGTTTGGACCCGCTGTTAGACCAACTCAGCACAGAGCTACTGGAACCGGTCAACCTTCATCTGAACATCAGGAGGAACCTGGCAGCTACCTGGTACAAGAAGATGGCTGCTGTGGAGATCGATGGAGATCTGAAGCCCATGAAGGTAAGCGGAGATGAAGCTCATTATCTGACTGAAGCATGAAGGACTGTAACAGTACAAAGACACTAAAACAGTGTGACTGAACATAGTCCTCAGCGTCTTCATCTGTGTTTGACATTTCCTGTCTCATCTGAACTATTGACCTGTGCAGGGACAGAGCTTTTACAAACATATCTGTTTCATTTTTGCAACCAGTTGACTCATAAACAACCAAAGGTATGGTTTCTTGAGGAGTTGATTTTAATTGGTGTCATCGTACGTCGTGTAGTTTCTGCAGATGTCCCCTGCAGCTCGTAGGCGTAGGTAATACAGCTGTAGACAGTCCAGCAGTTGTTATCGTCTGTAGTAACATCAGAGTCTCTGCAGCTGGAGCTCAGTCAGGATGACCTGAAGGTGCTGCTCAGGATCCTGATGGACAATCTGGGAGAGGCTGACAGATCAGAACCCGCTGCCCCTAGACAGGAGGCCAGTCTGCAGGTCCAATCCACCGGAGACGCCCCAACAGGTCTGACACGTTCACAGATATGGACAGACATGAACGCTGATGATGATCTTGATGGGATCCATGTTGTACCTGTTCAGGTGTTGCTGGGAAGCTGGCCATGAGCAGTGATGAAGAGGAGGATGATGCTCTGGTCACTGTGAAGTTTAACTTGAACATTGAGTGTCTTGGTCTGGTTCTGTACCGCAACAACCCAGAACAGGTGAGTCAGGAACAATAAAGAAAGGAAGCAGCTGAATGAGGTGGTTCCAGTCCATCTGTCTGGGTTCAGTTTTATTTACATGTTCATCAGTAACAGTCGAGATGATCACAAGACATTTTACAGAACTGTCACAAAAAGCTCAGCACCAAGAAAAACTCCGGACAGAACCGCTTTATATGAGGAAACATCTGATAGTGCCTGAGAGAAGAGAGCAGAGAAAATCATCCGGATAAATGCATGAGAGATTTCTTAGACGCAGAGTAGAACATTATGACTGGAATAAATCAGATGGCTCCTGCATCTTGGTTCTGATGGTTGTTCCTGCTTTCTGCAGCCGTCAGACCTTCAGCACCAGCAGAACCTCAGGCTGGGACAGTTTGTCCTTCACCTGCTGAAAGCCTCTGGGACGGTCCTGGCTAGCGGCAGCATGGAGGTCAACACAGTCCTGAGCGACTGCACACTGGATGACCTAAGGGCTGGCATGGAGAGGGTGACCTCACGGTAACAGTCACATGACCTGTGGTTTGATGATCAGACAGCAAAGGGTGTATTTAAACTTAATGTTGATGATAGCGGTGTTCTTTGTGCAGGATGATTGGACGGAGAGACGAGGACAGCTCGGAGGCCATGATCGACGTGACGTATCGGCAGAGCGCAGCAGAGCAGGAGGTGGTGGCTGTTCTGCAGAAACTCTACTTGTGTGCGAGCGTGGAGTTTCTCATGGCCGTTGCAGATTTCTTCCTGCAGGCTCTGCCCCAGAGTTCAACTCCATCCACCTCCTCAGCAACGAGCAGCAGACTGCCACTGAGACAGACCACAGAACCACGAGCCACCACCAAGAAAGGTTGGACCAGGACTTATCATTAACGTGATCCATTGATGAACTGATAATAGAAATGATTTTAGGTTTCATAACTTCATTAATGGAGAGTCAGAACCTTTTATCTTCTCTCTCCAGGCTCCAAGGGGAGGACTCGTCTTCGGGCAGTGGTAGTGGACCCAGAGGTGGTGTTTGTGGCCAGTCTGATGAAGGCCGACGCGCCAGCACTTGTGGCCTCGTTTCAGTGTGACTTCGCCCTGCAGGTGGAGGAGGACGGAGCACAGGATATGAGAGCCAACCTGAGGGACCTGAAAGTCACTGCTAGCCCCTTCATCCAGAACAGGGAGGTCAAGGCCGTCACCACTGTAAGTTAACACGACTGCAGGTGCCACGTCACATTCTGTAGCAGCTGTTAGCATCATGAAGCAAATGAACGTCTGATGTTAAAGTCAGAAGGTGCTGATGTGATGTGTGTTTGTTATTTTATGGTGAAAAGAAAAACTAAAGCTACTGCAGCAAAGAGCATCATCAGTCTCTGTCCAATAGGTGCTGAGACCCTGCTCCGTTGCCTTGGAAACCAAACGTCATCCCAACCAACCACTGAGCGGCTCAGTGATGGTGGAGGAGATCATTGTAAAGGTGTGTTCCTTTAAAATGAACTTGTCGTGCTCTTTCTAAATATTTTTATGTATTTCACTGGATCAACAACTTCAACACTAAGCACTATGAGGACGCAGTTATTAGATGTGATTCCCCAGTGCTGTTAAACACAGCAAAGAAAACATTCTAGTTTTATTTTGGAAGCTTACATTATTTTATTTTCCACACAGAAGTGAAATTATTTCACAAACAAACAATCACCAGGGTCACAATTATTAGCCTCCCTGATGTCCATCCTTTTTGCTGGATAACAGCCTGCAGTCGTTTGTTGTAGTTTTCAACACGTCTCCTGAGGAATACCAGCACATTCTCCTCCAGATTTGATGGCCTTCTGGCATGGACCTTGGTCTTTAGGTCACCCCACAGATTTTGTATGGCAGGGGTAGTGATGCTCTGCCGATATCCGATATTGTCCAACTCTTAATTTCCGATACCGATATCACCTGATACCGATATATTCAGTCTTTTTACACCAAAATTGTTAGGTAACAACATAACATATCACCTATTATGGAATTAACACATTATGCCTAATTTATTGTGATGATGCAAACATTATGCAACACTGTCTGTGCAAAATAAGTTACAGAAAAAAGTGCCATTCATTTATTTTTTGAGTTTTTAGAGAGAAAACTTTTGCCGCAAACAACACTACAGACAAATGTAGCGTATAACTGCATCATTCTTCTTGAGGTGGGTGATCAAATTTGATGTATTAAAGGAAGACGCCTTGTTTCCTCCTCTCATAACCACCTTTGCTTTGTTAGTAGACACTTGGAAATACTTCCAAACCACGGACATCTCATACACGGGGCGAGCTAGCTTGTTAGCCACGGTTAGCGACCTAGAGACTAGCGTGTTGTTGTTGTTATACGTCATCAGCAACGCGCCTGTTAACGTCCCATGCTGCGTTCATGCAGACTTGGAAATGCTGAAGCCTACAGAACAAACATCGGTTATAAAAACCCGATACCGATAATTCCCGATATTACATTTTTAACTCAGTATCGGCTGATAATATCTGACATCCCTAGGCAGGGGTCTTTAACATTTTCCAGTCAAAGGACCCCCAAACTAATGGAGAGACCCCCTACTTGTGTATTTGTGTATTTAAAGAAATTTCAGTGTCTGATCAACCAAAACCTTTACCACCCCACTGACTGCAGTACCTCCGTGTACCCCCTATGGGTCACAGACCTCTGTTCTATGGGATTCAAGTCCGGGCTTTGTGCAGACCACTCAATAATATTCACTTTGGTCTTCTGGTAGTACTGCTGTGTGCTTCAGGTCATTGTCGTGTCAGACTTGTTCTGTACAGTGTGGCTCTCTTTGAATTCCTTGATGATGCTTCTCACTCCTCTTCTTGACACTTGGAAACGCTGTGATAACTTTGTGTATCCTTCTCCTGCTCTGTGAGCATCAACAATTCTCTTTCTTTTGTTTTTGGCATGATGCTTTCTTAAGTGCCAGCTAAAACTCTCACTGATTTATAGTGTGTGTAAACTGGGAGCACATCATTGTACAGTGGTTTGTGCTAATAATGTTGACCCTTTTTTAATAATTATGTTATTGTGTGCAGACAGAAGGATTTTATGCTTTCTAAACAGAACTAGTATGTTTAGAAAAGCCATGTTGAAAATGCCATGCTCTGTTGAAATTTCCTCCTCAACTGTAGAAAGTTAAATATGATCAGATCGTATCTGAACATGCGATCGTAATCCAATTTAAACGTCTGGTTGTCAGTAAACTCATCAGTGCTTTGTCTCTGACAGATCTCTCCGTTTATCCTCAACACGGTGATGACCATAACAGCTGCGATGGCGGCGGAGCAGCGTGATGAGCAGACTCAGGAGTTGAAGTCGGACGTCGGCGACCTGTGGTCAGTCATGAACGTCTACCAGTGTAACTACTGGTTCCTTGGAGTGGACCAGGCCACCGAGGCGATGGAGAGTTTTAGAGAACCTGACGGAAGCAACGAGGGCGAGAGCTTTGCCGCCAAAGTCAAGGTCTTTATCTTCTTCAACAAGGCTTTCTTGTGAAACTTCACACTCACTCAGCTCTGTTGTTTGTCCTTCAGGTCATCCAGGTCACTTTGGAGTCTGGCCTGGGTCATCGGACCATCCCACTGCTGCTTGCTGAGTCCTCCTTCAATGGACTGGCCCAAAACTGGTCGTCTCTACTGCAGCTGAGGGCTGACATGACGCTGGAGGTGAGACCAGGACTAGGACCAGGACACTCCAGAATTTATATACGTCATATTTTTCTAAATCTGACTGAAGAGACTTTTGGTGAAACACATCAGGAGCTCAGTGTGATAGCAGTCAGGACTCTGATGACCTGATCAGCATTAATAGCGTTTTGTCTGCAGGTGAATTACTTTAATGAGGTCCATGCTGTGTGGGAGCCTTTGATTGAACGAGTGGACAACGGCAGCCGGAGGTGGAACCTGGAGCTCGAGGTGGAGTTTCTACCTGTGTTTGGTTTTGTATATTCAGACGTTTCCACTGGGCAGCTCCTTAATCCCTCAGTGAGTCTGATGAACTCTGATAAACTCTTCTCTACTTCCTGCAGATGAAGAACAATCCGGTCCAGGACAGGAGTCCTGTTCATGGAGACGACTTCATTTTTCTTCCTGAGCCTCGTACCCTCATCAACATCTGCTCCAAAGACACCATGAACATCACCGTGTCCCAGTCTACCCTCAACGTCTTCCACAACCTGGCTAAGGTCCAACACATCAGCCATCATCTGTATACAACCAGCTGTTCATGAATTAGTGGATTAGTTAATCGAGACCAGTGTCTCACGTCCACATTGACGTATGTAATGACATATATTAAATGTTATGTGTATATTACGGCATCTGAATAAGGATCTGGATCGGTTCTCCTCCTCTGATTCTGTCCTACGGCTTCCCTCATAGATAGATAGATAGATAGATAGATAGATAGATAGATAGATAGATAGATAGATAGATAGATAGATAGATAGATACATAGATAGATACATAGATAGATACATAGATACATAGATAGATACATAGATAGATACATAGATAGATAGATAGATAGATAGATAGATAGATAGATACATAGATAGATACATAGATAGATAGATAGATAGATAGATACATAGATACATAGATAGATACATAGATAGATACATAGATAGATACATAGATAGATACATAGATAGATACATAGATAGATAGATAGATAGATAGATACATAGATAGATACATAGATAGATACATAGATAGATAGATACATAGATAGATACATAGATAGATAGATAGATACATAGATAGATACATAGATAGATACATAGATAGATAGATACATAGATACTTTATTAATCCCAGGGGAAATTCAAGCATCCAGTAGCAGTGACTTACATTGAAACATACAATACAAAAACTATATAAAAATAGAAAAAGTGACTAGAAATAAAGTGTTTTGTACAGTTATGTTAAAAATATAAAGTGACCCGTTAGGAATTATAAAGTGACCAGTCTATTGTGCCTCCTGTCATCACTGAGAGCTGTTGTACAGTCTGATGGCCAGGGGGACGAAAGAGTTCTTTAGTCTGTTTGTGGAGCAGGGCTGAGACAGCAGCCTGCCACTGAACACACTCCTCTGCCTGATGAAGGTGTTGTGCAGAGGGTGGTGGGCGTTGTCCAGTATGGACAGCAGTTTGTCCAGGGTCCTTCTCTCTGCCACCGTCACCAGAGAGTCCAGCTCTGTGCCCACCACTGAGCCAGCCCTCCTCACCCTCATGGTTCTGACACGGTTCTGCATGATGTTCTCTTTGTATTTGCTTCCTTCTGGACAGATCATCAGACACACAGCAGCATGTTTCTCATGTTCATGCAAAGTTAATTAGTTCTTAAGAGTTATCAGTTGCCATTCCAGCTCAGTTCCTCATGTTTTTAAATAATAAACACGGTCAAACAGCCCAGTACATCCTGGAGCACGCATCAGCCTCAGATCCGAGCAATGATTCAACCTGCAGTAAAGAAGTTCTTCCTTTCTTTAGTGCTACGCTGTGATCCATCAAACAGACCTGAACAGATCTTATTTGTTTGCTTTGTATGAATGTAGAGAACTGTGTGTGTTTCATTGTTTAAATCAGGCCTTCTCTGAGGGTACCGTCTCCACCGTTGACTACTCACTGAAGGAGAAGTCCCCCTTCACCATCAGAAACTCTCTGGGGATCCCCCTGATTGTGCAGCACAGCGCCAACTTGAGGCCGGTGGGATCGCTGGCGCAGGGAAAATTACACGAGCTGTCGGTGGATGAAAGCATGGACCTGGATCACTCTGCGTTTGAGCCGTCGTCCAGAGGAAAACTGTCGGCTCTGCAGCGGCAGGAGAGCTGTTTGTTCAACCTGAGCATCGGTCAGAACCAGTCACTGTTTTCACAGCTGGTCGTATCTGGAGGCAGGTCTTTGATTAGTGTCTCTGAACCCACAGTCCCGTCCGGATACAGCGAGATCTCCAACATTGCCGTGGACAAACCGGGTCGTCGCCTCTACAACATCCGTGGTCCGATGCTGCAGGAGGCCGTTTCTGTGCTGCTGCAGATTGACGCCGCTGAAGGAAACAAGGTCATCACTGTCCGCTCGCCACTCCAGGTCTGAACCACAAACAGCTGTTAAGGACAAACTGATCTTAGCAGATGACTTTGTTGATGGTTTGATGGTTGTGTTTCCAGATAAAGAATCACTTCTCAGTGCCGTTCACCATCCTGAAGTACTGTCCAACATCAAGGAGTCTGCAAAGCGTTGGACTGGCCCAACCTGAGACAGAGTTTCATGTGACCTTGGAAACGTACAGGTATTTAGTTTAGTCCTTAAAGAGGAATTAAAGAAGAAAGGCTGTGACTAAGACCACAATCAGACACGTAACAAAGTGTCCTCACGTTGACTCAGACAGACTGCTGGTGGTGGTGTAGGTCCGTAGGTCCGTGTGTGTTCAGCAGACATCCTCCCTCTCTGTCCTGCAGGTCTCAGCTGTTTGTGCGTCCGGGGGGGGCTCTGGAGGGTCAGTACGGGCCGTCCTCCTCCTGCGTGGCCTGGCAGGAGCAGGTCCATCGCAGCCTGGAGGTGTGTTCGTTGCTGCAGTGTCCTGCGTCCGGTGGCGTGCTACCCCTGATGGTCAGCGCCCTCGCTGTCCCTGACGAACTGCAGCACATCACCAGCCATGGAGAGGAGGAATGGGACCCTGCCTATGTCATCCATCTGTATCCCGTGGCAACGCTGCGTAACCTGCTGCCCTACAGCGTCCGCTACATGATGGAGGTAAAAAAGACACAACGGCTCCAGAGGTGAGATCAGAGAAGCAGCGTCTCAGTGAAATATCTCCCTCCGTCCTCAGAGCTCGGCCGACTCCTACGAGCTGCAGGAAGGCTTCACTTCAGACCTGCTCAACGCTCGTGTCTCTGGTGAGATCGTGTCTCTGGCGCTGACCAGGTATCAGGGACGCAACTGGCATGGACATCTTCGTCTGGAGCAGGACATGCCCGAGTTCCAGGCCATGTGTCTCACCTGTGAGACGGACATCCACATGACGGTGGACGTGAGCATTCACGTGACAAGGACGAGCGGCCGCCTGCTGCTGTCCCTCTTCAGTCCCTATTGGATCATCAACAAGACGTCTCGAGTGCTCCAGTACCGGGCCGAGGACGTCAGCGTCAAACACCCGGCCGACTACCGGGACATCGTCCTCTTCTCCTTCAGGAAGAAAAACCTCTTCAGCAAAAGCAAGGTCAGTGACTCCAGTCTCATATCAAGGTTTGAGTCTCCAGCAAAGGAGAACGATGAGACAGAGCGGAGACAGAGGAGACAGAGCGGAGACAGGAGAGACAGAGGAGACAGAAGCGAGGAAAGGGTTTGAGTCTTCAGCAGGAGAAGACAGAGGAGACAGTGTTGCTGCAGCAGGTCATTGTGTTTCCTGTGGAGCTCCATACTACATCTGTTGTCGTGGTCTCATCATTCTGCCCAGTCTCCATGAATCCTGCTGTTATCCACTCCTACCTGAATGAACAATTCTCCAACCTGCCTATGATTCCTCTTACATTTTCTAACTGTCATGTAACATCATTAGTTTGAATCATAGCATCCAACTTGTATGCTTTAGTCAGATATGTGTATTTATGACAGATGTATGTTTATCTTGCTGTTCTCTTTCTCTGTCTGTACCCGGCTGGCCTTAGGCAG
This sequence comes from Planiliza haematocheilus, assembly GCA_005024645.1. Classification (NCBI taxonomy): domain Eukaryota; kingdom Metazoa; phylum Chordata; class Actinopteri; order Mugiliformes; family Mugilidae; genus Planiliza; species Planiliza haematocheilus. The sequence continues at coordinate 39,302 of SRSE01001115.1, read as the reverse complement.
ATGGTTCCTCCATATGAGCTGGTTCTGGTTCTGGTTCTGCTCCAGATTTCTTCCTGTTAAAGGGAGTTTTTCCTCTGGGGGTTTCAGGCCGAGTCTTGTAAAGCGTCTTGAGACGATTTGTTTTGTTATCATTGTGGTGGTGTTGTTGTTGCAGCTCCAGCTCAGCGTTTCCACCAGCTCCTGGTCGGACGGCTTCTCTCTGGACACCGTGGGGAGTTACGGCTGCGTTCGCTGTCCAGCCAACAACATGGATTTCTTGGTAAGAACGGGTTGAGGTTAGATGTTTTCTGTTACTCATGAAGATAAAATTATCTTTGTGTTTGTGTGTCCAGGTGGGTGTTAGCATCCAAATTAGCAGCTTTAACCTGACCAGGATCGTCACCATGAGCCCTTTCTACACTCTGGTCAATAAATCGTCGTATGAGCTGGAGGTTGGAGAAGTCAGCAGCCACGGCAACACCAGGTGGAACTACATCTCCTCCACCGAGGTGAATGAGCAGAACCACAAACTCTGACACTTTGTTTTCTTAGTATATTTGAAAGCGATGCTCTCAGTGGAGGCATCACCATGGTAATGGTTGAGCTCACAGCTGTTATGATGGAGACAACTCAAGGAAAAGGATCCAGGCTCAAGGACAATAAGGTTCCACAAAGAACCAAAGGATCTACAGGAGTAGTCTGATCAAGCTGTTTTTAGAACAAGATGTCCCTGAGGCCTTCTTTACAGGCCCTCTGATTGTACACTGCTCTTGTGTTCTTGTATTCAGCATTTTTGTGTTGTTGTGATGCAGTGCCTCCCTCTGTGGCCGGAGAACAATTCAGGGAAGTTGTGTGTCCGTGTGGTCGGCTCTGAATCCACCTCCAAGTCCTTCTTCTTCAACAAGCAGGACAACGGGACCCTGCTGAGCCTGGATATGGTGATAGTCTATAACCTGACACTACGTCATTAACGTGACTCCGTCTATAACCTGACGCTGACATGACCCCGTCTATAACCTGACGCTGACATGACCCCGTCTATAACCTGACACTACGTCATTAACGTGACTCCGTCTATAACCTGACGCTGACATGACCCCGTCTATAACCTGACGCCGACATGACCCCGTCTATAACCTGACGCTGACATGACCCCGTCTATAACCTGACAATAACATGACCCCGTCTATAACCTGACACTACGTCTTTAACATGACCCCGTCTATAACCTGACGCCGACATGACCCCGTCTATAACATGACACTACGTCATTAACGTGACTCCGTCTATAACCTGACGCCGACATGACCCCGTCTATAACCTGACGCCGACATGACCCCGTCTATAACCTGACGCCGACATGACCCCGTCTATAACCTGACAATAACATGACCCCGTCTATAACCTGACGCCGACATGACCCCTTCTATAACCTGACGCTATGTCATTAACTGACCCCGTCTATAACATGACACTACGTCTTTAACATGACCCCGTCTATAACCTGACGCCGACATGACCCCGTCTATAACCTGAAGCCGACATGACCCCGTCTATAACCTGACGCTACGTCATTAACATGACCCCGTCTATAAGCTGACGCTACGTCATTAACATGACCCCGTCTATAACCTGACGCTACGTCATTAACATGACCCCGTCTATAACCTGACGCTACGTCATTAACATGACCCCGTCTATAACCTGACGCTACGTCATTAACATGACCCCGTCTATAACCTGACACTAACTGATGTCTTTGACCTGACTCTGCCTGTGGCTCTATCTATAACCTGAGTGTGTGTTTTCAGTGCGGGGGAATCATCGTGGACGTCAACATCTCAGATCACTCCACCTTCATCAGCTTCAGCGATTATTATGAAGGAGCAGCTCCTGGGCTTCTGCTCAACCACACTGCCTGGGTCACCATCAGCTACCGACAGAGGTCAGCCTTTCTCAGATTTAAGGCCTGGTTTATCTTAAGAGGGCGGTGGTGTCTTCTGCTGAGGTTTCTGTTCCATAGAGGTTCTGGTATTTTGTGGTCTGGAACCTCACCTTGCTGAACTGACCAGATGTTGTCCCCTCAGCGTCATGAGACTAGAACCTCTGTGACCTTTACTGAACATCCATGCACTGTGATATGCAGCTCTTTGTTTTTGTCCACCTGTGTACACCAGCTGAGGAGAAGCTAACTTCTGAACCTGCTGTTTCTTCTTCAGGGACTCGGCTGTGGTTCACCAGCTGAAACCCAATGAGGCTCGACGGTTTGCATGGGACGACCCGGCCGGCATTCGAATTCTCAGCTGGAGCTACAAGGAGCATTCAGGAGAACTGGACCTGCTGAAGGTCTGACTCTGAACCACTCATCGGTTTAATATTAGCCTCAGCTGTGTGTGTGATGAAGGCAGATGGTTTAGGTTTTGTGCTAACCCTCTGGTTTCAGTCTGGTCTAAATGCTTCTGTAGAGGATCCCACAAGTCCCTGAGTAGCGTGTTTGCCACCTCTGCTGTACAAATGACAGATATGCTGATGCTCTGTTGTCACTCTCCAAAGTTGAGTCAGTGACGATAGATACTGTAGTGTACATCATAGTAGACATGTGTCTAACTCATTTAAATGTTGAAAAGACTTTGATGAATATGTCTACAGTCCTTGATCTTCATTGCCCACACTGTCTGTTCAGGATGAGGTGGGTCAGTTTACCTACGACAGCCAGTCTCAAGTCCACTGGGTTTCCTTCCTGGACGGACGCCAGCGGGTGCTGCTGTTCACCGAGGATGTCGGTGTTTTGACGAAGGCCCGACAGGCGGAGGAGCTCGAACAGTTTCAACAGGAAGTCAGGCTATCTCTACAAAACCTTGGCCTGTCATTGATTAACAACAGTAGCCGGCAGGAGATCGCCTACATCGGCATCACCAGGTAAACACCACCATCACATGTCATGTGATCTAGGAAACACCTGACCAGGGACGTGTGTCTCACACACAGGTGTGTTTGTGTTGCAGCTCAGGTGTAGTTTGGGAGATGAAGCCGAAGAATCGCTGGAAACCATTCAGTCAGAAGAACATCAACTTGCTGGAGAAAACCTACCAGAATCAGCTTAGTGGGAAGACGGAGGGGGGCTGGGTCAGACTGGAGACCAATCTGGAGGTCAGAGGTCACGTCCACATCCAACACAACAATAAACACATCTGACCAAGGTTTTTGCTTTTACTGACGAGTGACAACAGTCAAATCTGAATGCGTGTCTGCGTCCTGGTGTTCAGGTTAACCTCAGTGGAGCCACCATGATGATGCGTCAGCCGTTTTCTTGTCCAGTGAGGAGGAACTTCCTGTCGGGGATCCAGGTGGAGTTCAAGCAGTCATTGCACCAACGGAGCCTGAGAGCACAGCTGCACTGGCTGCAGGTAACCTGGACCACAAACACACCTGAACTGCACTTGTCCCTGTACAGGCACAGACACACACTGACCTCTGATGCGTCTTTGTGTTCAGGTGGACAACCAGTTGCCTGGTGCCATCTTCCCCATCGTCTTCCATCCAGTTCCTCCTCCAAAGTCCATCGCTTTGGACTCAGGTGAGACATAATTTTTTTTACGTGTTACCATCGTTGATCATTTTGGTGTTGAACCGAGTGTTTTTAATTCCGCCCTCACAGAGCCGAAGCCCTTCATCGATGTGTCCATCATCACCAGGTTCAACCAGCACAGCAGCGTCATGCAGTTCAAGTAAGAACCTGTTGGCAGTTCACAGCAATTAGTAGATTAGCAGATTAGCAGAGAGCAGAGGTCAGTCCTGAGCGGGACCTTCAGGTTCTGGTCATGAAAACTGGATCAGTTCTGCTTGAACCCAGAAACGTGTTGGACGTTCTGCTGAGGACACAACATATCTGTTTGCTTCAGTTGTCCTTCTGAATCCTGAGGTCTTGATTGTCAGAGGTCCGGTGACACCAGCTCAAACATGGACACATGTAGTCTCTGTTTGTTCTGTGGTCCATAGAGCTCCAGGCATCATATGACACCACCATATTGGCTGGAACCAGCAGGTTATTGAGAAAGTGATGATGCTCTCAATAAAACTGTTAATAAAAAGGGTGAACTGTAGGGTGAGTGGTGGATGTTACAATCTCAAGCTGGATGGTGTCGTCTGTTTTAAATCTGATGTAGAAGAAGTTTAGGTCGTGGGGCTGCAGCGTTCCACCTGGATGGTTGTGGGGCTGCTAGCAGCAGTGTTAGCAGAGGCCATGGTATTGAGGCCTTGCCAAGCTGAGCATAGATTACCTCTGATGAATTCCTGCTCCGCTTTGTTCTTGTTCTTCAGCTTGGCAGCCTTAATGGCCCACTTCACCTCCTTGTTGACCTCCTTCTTTTCCAGTTCAGAGCCCGTGAAGGAAACCCTCTTGTTTTTGTTCAAGGTCTGCTTGAGCTCTTTGGTGATTCAGGGTTTGTTGTTGTTGGGTAGATGGTGACAGCTTTTGACGGGATGATGTTGTCGACATAGGAGAGGTATGATGAAACAGCCTGTACTGCAGTCTGCTCGTTGATGTCGTCGTTGGAGGGAGAGAGAAGACTGTCCTGTAGTTTCAAAGCATCCTTGTAGAGTTTGGATGCTTACCACTGTTGGATGTTCTTGACAATCTTCTTTGACCTCCTGATGACTGGTGTATATGCTGGAGCCAGCAGGATGGTGTGGTGATCAGGCAGACTGGATGTAAACCAGAATGAAAACAAGTTGTGGGAATTCTCTGGGCAGGTAGAACGATCTCAGGGAGACAAACAGGAGCTCCATGTCTGCGGTGCAGTCTTTGTCTCCACGATCGTGGAGCACCAGCTGTTGTTTACAGACACACACCGGCGCCATGTTGTTTCCCGGTGTGTTTACTGTCCTGATCCAGCTGGAGTGGGGGGGCTAAGCACGATTCAGTTACTTCTATTCTTGCACGATGCAAGAACAGGTGGCTGACGCTGGCCTGCAGCTTGTGGATCTCGTTGTGGAGGGAGCATGTATGTAAGCATATCACCATCCTGGATATTCATGCAGAGAATCATCCAAGAGAAAGAAAAGAAAAAAAGTTTAGGAGATCTGGTTGTTGCCGTGCGGTAGAACAAAAAGCTAACTGCTACGTGCGCTACTCTGTGGTAAGTTAGTGCTGGAAAAGATAAGACAGGCAGATATACACTTGTCCAAGACAGGGAGGGTGGAAGACCCATGTATGTACCTGTGGATAAAAAAAAAACACAAGCAAGAACAATAAAAACAAAAGAAAACATAAAGTCTACTCAACAAGTTATTTAACACCAACTGATGCAATGAGTAGCTTCTCCTTTCTTCAACAACCATGTCTAAAGACACCTGATCCTGTGGTGGTCTGTTTGAGAAGAGTCAAATCATTGGCATCAAGCAGAGAAAACATCTAAGGAGATTGAAGAAACTACTATTAGACATTATTAGAAACTGGAAGGAGAGTGGAGAAGCATCAGGGGAAGAAGAGAGGCAGATGAAGTGATGCAGCCATCATGCCTAGTGTCTACTGTACAAGCCTGTGCTATGGGGCAGTGCTATGATCTGGGTCTAGGTTCATTAGCTGACTACCTGAATATACTGAATGAGCAGCTTATTCCATCAATGGATCATATTCCAAGATGACAATGTCAGGATTCATGGGGCTCAGATTGTCAAAGAGTGGTTCAGGGAGCATGAGATGGATTGTTCCACCACAGAGTCCAGACCTTAACCCCATTGAGAATCTTTGGGATGAGCTGGAGAAGCTTTGAGCAGTGGTCAGACTCTCCATCATCAATACAATGAATGAAACACTGGATGGAGACAAATCTGGAGACATTGGAGAAGATTAGAGACACAATGTATGTCCGTATTCTGTGTTTCAAGCTGGTCAGACGGGCCGGCTCTGTCCTGGACTGCTCTCTGAACTCCATGGAGGAGGTGGGTGAGAGGAGGATGTTAGCCAAGCGGACATCAATCATGGACAACCCCTCTCACCCACTGCATCAGACTGTCTCAGACCTCAGCAGCTCCTTCAGCGGCAGACTGCTGCGTCCACGCTGCAAGAAGGAACGCTACCACAGGTCCTTCATCCCAGCTGCCATCAGGCTGTTCAATACCAGCCCGAGTCTATGATAACTGTACCTTTGCACAAACGAATCAGAATCAGAATCAGAAAATACTTTATTGCCAAGCATGATCGTACATACAAGGAATTTGCCTTGGTGTTGTTACGCCTAAAATAAAATGAAAATCAAATAAAATATAGAAACTATATTATAGAATAAATATAGAAACTTCTTCTCAGATATATAAAATAAAATATAGAAATACAACAGATACAAAAATATATACACAGTATATATATATGTATATTCCACCAGAACATTTACTGTGGGATGGTAGTGGGTTTGATGTGTTCATGGGGGGGGCTTGGTATTGTTCAGCAGACGGACTGCGGATGGAAAGAAACTGTTCGCCATGCGAGTGGTCCTACACTCGATGGATCGCAGCCGTCTGCCAGAGGGGAGTCTGTTAAATAGTCCGTGTCCAGGGTGAGAGGGATCAGACACAATCTTAGCTGCTTCAGAGTCCTGGAAGCGTACAGCTCGTCCAGAGACTTCAGACTGCAGCCAATCACCTTCTCTGCAGAGACAATGACGCGCTGCAGTCTGCTCTTGTCCTCAGCAGAGGCTGCAGCATACCAGGTGGTGATGGACTCAATGATGGCAGTGTAGAAGTGAACCATCATTGTCTTTGTCAGGTTGAATTTCTTCAGCTGCTGCAGGAAGTACATCTTCTGCTGTGCTTTTTTAATCAGGGCGCTGATTTTCAGCTCCATTTGAGGTCCTGGGAGATGATGGTGCCCAGGAAACAGAAGGACTCCACAGTGTTGACTATAGAGTCAGACAGGATGATGGGGAGGAGTGGGGCTCCGCTCTTCCTGTAATCCACAATCATCTCCACTGTCTTGGAGGCGTTCAGCTCCAGATTGTGGCGGCTACACCAAGTCACCAAGCGGTCAATCTCCAGTCTGTAGGCGCTCTCATCTCCACCTGAGATGAGCCCGATGAGGGTGGTGTCATCTGCAAACTTCAGGAGCTTGACAGACTCGTGACTGGAGGTGCAGCTGTTAGTGTACAGGGAGAAGAGCAGAGGAGAAAGGACACAGCCTTGAGGGGAACCCGTGCTGATGGTACGGGAGTCTGAGATGTGTTTTCCCAGCCTCACATGCTGCCTCCTGTCAGACAGGAAGTCTGTGATCCACCTGCAGATGGAGTCAGGCACGGTCAGCTGGGAGAGTTTGTCCTGTAGTAGAGACGTAACGACCGTGTTGAAGGCCGAGCTGAAATCCACAAACAGGACCCTGGCATATGATCTGGGGGAGTCCAGGTGCTGGAGGATGAGGTGGAGGGACAGGTTGACAGCGTCATCCACAGATCTGTTTGATCTGTAGGTGAACTGCAGGGGGTCCAGGAATGGGTCTGTTAAGTCCTTGAGGTGAGAAAGCACAAGGCGCTCAAAAGACTTCATCACAACCGATGTCAGGGCAACAGGGCGGTAGTCATGCAGTCCGGTAGTCCTTGGCTTTTTGGGGACTGGGATGATGGTGGAGGCCTTGAAGCAAGCTGGCACGTGACTTGACTTCAGTGAGATGTTGAATATATCCATAAACAGTGGATCAGCGCAGTGCTTCAAGGTGGATGGAGACACAGCGTCTGGTCCAGCAGCCTTGCGGGGGTTCTGCCTCGTGAACAGCCTCTTCACGTCCTTCTCCAGGATGATGAGAGGTGAGATGGAGGAGGGAGGCTCTGAGACCACCGGCTGTGAAGGAGCCTCGGGGAGGAGGGGGGCACTGGTGTGGGGGCCTGTGAGGTTTCACAGACACCACTGCTGGTGGGAGAGGTGTCACCGTGGGGGGTGGTGGTCGTGGTACTGTCCCATTGTCTTTCAAAGCGGCAGAAGTATTCATTCAGGTTGTTGGCCAGGCGTAAGTCCTTCAGAGAGTGGGGGGGTTTGGGCTTGTAGTTGGTGATGTTCTTGAAGCCCCTCCAGACAGAGCTCGAGTCGTTGGCTGCAAACTGGCTCTGCAGCTTTTCTGAGTACTGTCGTTTAGCTTCCCTCACCGCTTTGCTAAACTTGTACTTTGACTCTTTGAATTTCTCTCTGTCTCCACTCCTGAATGCTTTCTCCTTCTCCAACCTGAGGTGCCTGAGTTTGGCTGTGAACCAGGGTTTGTCATTGTTATAACTCACCCTGGTGCGTGTTGGAATACAGCAGTCCTCACAGAAGCTGATGTATGATGTCACTGCTTCTGTGTACTCATCCAAACTGTGAAAGTGTCCCAGTCAGTACAGTCCAAACATGCCAGTACAGTCCACAGCTTCACTGGTCCACATCTTTGACGTCCTCACAGCAGGTTTACAGAGTTTGAGTTTCTGTCTATATGCTGGAATCAGGTGGATCATGACGTGGTCCGATTCTCCCAGTGGTGCACGGGGGACAGCATGAAAGGCATCTTTGACCGTGGTGTAGCAGTGGTCCAAAGTTCTGTCTTCTCTGGTGGGACAGCTGATAAACTGTTTATATTTAACGAGATCGTGGGAGAGATTTCCCTTGTTAAAGTCACCGAGGACAATAACTAAGGAGTCCGGGTTAGTTTTCTCCACGTGTAGAATCTGGTCGGCCAGCGCGCGCTGTGCGTCATGGACGTTGGCTGCCGGCGGGATGTAAACACCGACCAGAATGAATGAAGAAAACTCGCGGGGGGAGTAAAAGGGTTTGCAGTTTATGAAAAGTGATTCCAAGTCCGGGGAACAGTACTGCTGGATCACTGTCACGTCGGTACACCAGCTACAGTTGATGTAAAAACACAGACCTCCACCTTTCGTCTTGCCGGAGAGCTCTGTGTGGCGATCCGCTCTGACGAGTTGGAAACCTTCCAGCTGCAGCGCGGAGTCTGGTATTAATCCACTCAGCCAGGTCTCGGTGAAGCAAAGGACTGAAGATGTAGAAAGGTCTCTGTTTTTCCCCATCCGTAGCTGGAGTTCTTCTATTTTGTTGCCCAGTGAGCGCACATTAGAAAGGAAAATGCCCGGCAGCGGAGTGCGATGTCCGCGCTGACGAAGGCGCACCAGTGCGCCAGCGCATTTTCCTCTCCTGCGTCTCTGGCGTATTGCGTTGGCAAAGGTGAGCACACCTTTGACCAATATGTCCAAAATATCACCGGATTGAGCAATAAAATCCGTGAATAAGTTCGGTGGTGTTGTAGTTCTGATATTTAGCAGGTCATCCCTTGTGTATGTGTTCCTCACACAACAAAAAACAGGATTTACAGGCAAAAAAGCAAAACAAACTAGAGCGCACCAAAACACCGTGGCGACCCTCGTCGGCGCCATCTTGTCTTCTGCTTGTTTGCACAAACCACTACCTCTTCAACTCAGTTTTTAAGCAACTATTTATTTGTAAAGTTTACTCCAACACCATACTGTATATACAGAATGTCTTTATATTTCTAGTCCTTTCTATATATTTTTTTTCAGAGTATTGTATTTCTTGTATATTTTTCTGATATATATTTTTTATTTGTGTTTTTTTAGGTGACTTTTTCCCTAAGTTGTCACTGTTTTTCTGTATATATATACAGTGTATAATTTTTTTTATTTTTTTTTGTAAGTTTTGAAGTGAATCCCTTGTACCCTGACATTTGTTGTTGACACGCATTTATGGAAATCTTAATAAAAAGAATTTTGAAAGAAAGAGAAAAAAAAAAAAAAAAAAAAAAAAATATAGTGTGTGTGTATATATATATATATATATGTATATATATATATATATATATACATCTCTTTTTGCCAAACTCCATGCTACTGTGACAAGGACATTTCCCATACGTGGGATTAATAAGCATATCTTATCTTCATGTTAAAGTGTTCCTTTTGTCATAGTTTAAAGGATTGAATGTGTGCGTACGTTCTCCAGGTATTTCATGGCCCTGGTTCAGGAGATGGCAGTGAAGATTGATCAGGGTTTTCTGGGAGCCATCTTGGCTTTGTTCACACCTGCTACACAACCCCAGGGCGACAAACAGAAGGTGGAGTGAAGCATCAAGTTGAGAGTTCAACTTTCTGACACTTGGGTAGCAAACAGAGTGTTAATCTGTCTTTGTGTTTTAGTCTGGGCTGATTGAGGGAGATCTGCAGCGTCTGCAGGCCGAGCTAACGGAGGCCGAACTGAGTGACACCTCAGGACTCAGCTTCTTTGAACATTTCCACATCTCACCCATCAAGGTAATGCCGCTTTGCGTCCTGCCGCTCTGCCTTTCACCCTTTTATTAAATACTTAAATGAAACTGAAAGGTTTGACCTCTGCTCTGTTGATAATTTATATTCCAGCTCCACCTCAGTTTGTCTCTGGGCTCCAGCGGAGATGACTCGGCTCAGGAGACTGCAGCCATTCAGTCTCTGAACCTGCTCCTGAAAAGCATTGGAGCAACGCTGGCGGATGTCGATGACCTCATCTTCAAGTGAGACTCCTACTGTGGAGACACAGAGATGCATTGTGGGTCATAGAGACTTGGGGTGGCTGTGGCTCAGTAGGTAGCGCAGGTTGTCCACGAACCAGAGGGGTAGCAGTTCATGTGCCACATGTAGACGCAAGTGCTCCCACTGCGTGGCACTGGTGTGTGAATGTGTGCATGTGTGAGTAGATGTGTCTCTGACTGTAAAGCGCTTTGAGTACCAATAGGTAGAAAAGCGCTGTAGAAAAGCAAGGCCATTTACCATTTAACCCTCGTGCTATGGACAGACAGACAGAGAGCATGCAGGAGGGTTAATTCTGAATCCAAACTAAAGGTTTGTTGTCTCTGTCTCTGTCTTCGTCAGACTGGCTTTCTTTGAGGTGAAGTACCAGTTTTACCGAAGAGAGACACTGATGTGGGAGGTGGCTCGACACTACAGCGAACAGGTGACATTCTCCAGGTCATTAAGTATCGGCTCATTTCCAGCTTATGTCCAAAACACTCAAACAACCTCCATTATCCTCTAACCCTGGTATTTTATTTGTAGCATTAAATCCATTTGTAAAATCCTTCCTTAAACCCGTTCCTTTAAAGGCTCTTGAAAGACTTGAATTGTGCATTTAAATTCATGGAGATATTTTTGGGTTGTGCACTGTGACCAGCAGCCTTTGAAAGAATTGAACTTGCTTTCTGGCTGCAGTTCCTGAAGCAGATGTATGTTCTGGTTCTCGGTCTGGATGTACTGGGAAACCCATTTGGATTGATCCGAGGTCTGTCTGAAGGAGTGGAGGCCTTCTTCTACGAGCCTTTTCAGGTAAGACGTCCTGGGAAGTGTCCGTTTGAGATGATTCAGAAACCGATGAATAAAGGTGTTTGTGTTTGTCAGGGAGCAGTTCAGGGTCCGGAGGAGTTCGCTGAAGGTTTTGTGATCGGCGTCCGCAGCCTGTTGGGTCACACTGTTGGTAAGAAACTCTTAGGGGGTGGTGATGAGATGAGCTATGATCTTCCAAAAAGTGTTGTGTTTAAGAAAGGCAAAGGACTTGAGTTTCTTTTTCTTTCTTCTTTTTTTGAAAAGATGTTCCACCGCTCATTCCAAAAGACAAAACAATACAATCTGCCTTTCTTAAGCACTTTTTAGATTTAGCTATGATGAGCTACGATGAGCTGTGTGGTCAGAGCGGTCAGTGACTGGTTCCTCCTGCAGGTGGTGCTGCTGGCGTGGTTTCCAGGATCACGGGTTCAGTGGGTAAAGGTCTGGCCGCCATCACCATGGACAAAGAGTACCAACAGAAACGACGAGAGGAGATGAACCGACCACCCAAAGACTTTGGAGAGAGTCTGGCTAAAGGAGGAAAAGGACTGCTGAAGGTAGATTACAATTAATAATGATTACTGCTTGGAAACGTTGGTTTCTAGAGTCTCTGAGGCAGTGAAGCCAGACTTCCCCATTTCCACCTCTGTGACTCACAGGTGGTTAATAATATTTTCTACTGAGGTAGAAAACTTCTGAAACTACTGTGGCATGACAGAAATGTTGAGATATGTTTAAATGTCTGGTCATTGGTACCTAAACTGGATCTATAAAAGATCATTTAGTTTGACACTTGTTTAAGTCAACCAGCTCACATTATTTCACTTTGACTTTCTGAAGTGACGATGAGTGTTTGTATCTGCAGGGAGTGATGGGTGGAGTTACAGGCATCGTGACCAAACCAGTGGAAGGTGAGTTTAAATATACCCAGACCCAGTATCCATCACAATGTTCTTGTTTTTGAATGTGAAAGAGAAATAACTCACTGACGAAAGGAGCAGCTTATTGAAAGGCTTAAAATCATTGTTAAAGGGTGCTGTCTGGTGCTGGTTGGTTTTATGTGAGACATCAGAACCCTGTGGACGCTCACACTAACAGGGGAATGAGTGTTGTTACCGTATCTCTGGTGAATGGCTTTTATATCTGTTACTGTTCATTATAGTTCCAGCATTGTAAAGGTCATTTATTATATTCAGTTTATTGGCTTCAGATATAGGCATCTGGTGATCTGCTACAACCGGAGGTGGAGATATACAGTTGATAGATAGATAACTTTATTGATATCTGTAAACCAGATGTTTACATCCACTGTGTTAAAAGACACATAAACCTTTTTTCCTCACTGTCTGAAGTTAAGTCAGACTAAACCTCTCCTGTTTTAACTTAGTTAGGGTTACTCATTTTTTTTCTATTTAAGTTATATTTAATCTAGAAGTTTACATACATGTCCTTAGTCTTTGGTAGCATTGCCTTTAAGCTGTATGGCTGGGGTCAAACGTTTCCTTCCTCAAGCTTCTCTGCTGGAGTTCTGGTCCGTTCCTCCTGACACAACTTGTGTAACTGAGTCAGGGTTGTAGTCCACCTCGCTCTCACGCCTTTTCAGATCTGACCACAAATGTTCTCTGTGACTGAGGTCAGGGCTTTGTGATGGCCACTCCAGAACATTGATTTGTTGTCCTTCAGCCTCTTTGTCACTACTCTGGCAGTCTGCTGAGGGACATTGTCCATTTGAAGACCCATCTGTGTCCAAGCTTTAACTTCCTGGCTGATGTCTTGAGATCATGGCACCGTCTATTTTATGAAGTGCACCAGTTCCTCCTGCATCTAAACAGCCCCACATCATGATGCTAGCACCCCCACACTCCACTTGTTGTTCTTGTTGTACCTGCAGCCAGTAGTAAAACAAATAGAAGTACTACAGTAAACAGTGGTTTGCACACAAGGTAAGCAATTTCAGTGTAATGTACACCAATAGAGAAATAAAATATACATGTTGCTCTTGGAGTAATGTCTTCTTTCAGTCCATGTGGGTCCAGGACTGGTTTCACTGTGGAGAATGACGCTCTCTGAGCAGCTTCAGCATCATCTAAACGAGCTCTTTAGTTTTTGTTCTTGATTCACACGTTCGTCTCTGGGACATAGAAGCCGTCTCCGTCCTGAGCTATGATGGCTGGACATTCCCATGGCGTCTATACTTGTGTATAATCGTTTGAACAGATGAACGTGGCTCCTTCAAGCATCTGGACATTGTCCCCAGGATGAAGCAGACTGGAGGAGCTCCATGATTCTCTTCCTGACATCTTGGCTCATTTCTTTTGATTTTCTCATGATGTCAAACAAGGAAGCAGCGTTTGAGGTGTAGCCTTAAAATACATCCACAGGTGATGCCTCCTGGTTAACTCACATGTTGTCTGTTAACCTATCAGAAGCCTCGAAAGCCATGACATCATCATCAGGGCTCCTTCATTGTTTAAAGACATAGTAATCTTTGTGTATGTAAACTTCTGACTTTGAAGAAAGTCATAAAGAAATTCTCTCTCTCATTATTGTGGCATTTAGCAAATAGAAATCATTTTAGTGATCATAACTAACCTAGAACAGGAGAGGTTTAGTCTGATTCAACTTCAGACAGTGAGGATAAAATGTTTCTGTCTTTTAACACAGTGGATGTAAACAGCTGGTTTCCCCCTAACCCTGTATCAACAGGCTTATAAATTAAACGTAAATATCTGCAGCGAGTTTCAGCTCATTTCTCTTAATGTTTATGTCTTTCTTCTGGTTCCATGTTTGTGTAGTTTATATAGTAAACAACTCTGTCGACTGTTGTTAGTGTGTTGATGTGATTCCTACTAAAGATCAGAAGGAACTGACCCTGCCTCTGTCTGCAGGAGCTAAGAAGGAGGGGGCAGCAGGCTTCTTTAAGGGCATCGGTAAAGGTCTGGTGGGGGTGGTCGCCCGGCCGACAGGTGGCATCGTGGACATGGCCAGTAGCACCTTCCAGGGCATCCAGAGGTATTTGCTTCAACATGGTACCTTCATTTGTTTCCAGTATTTAGGTGAACTTGTTCTCTGTGAGCTTCCTAAGTGTTGGTTGTCTCCTCTGTTCTTCTTGTCTGCTCACTAATTTCATATTTTCTGCTTTTGTTTTCTGTCTCGTGTTCTGGGAGTTTGGTTCTTTCTTTTTCTTGCTGTTTTTGTGTGTGAGTATTTTACATGAAGCACGTTAAAGCTCAGCTCCTACAAGCAAACTGTAATTATTCTACTGTTAGTGAGTCAGACTAGTCCAGAGCTGGTCCAGAACTGCTCCAGAACCGGTCTAGACCTGATCCAAACCTGGTCCAGACCTGATCCAGAGCCGGTCCAGAACTGGTACTGTTTCTGTCAGACTAGACTAATTGATCAGACCTGATCCAGGCTGGAGCAGTGATCAAGGAGCTGAGCTTTAACGTGCAGCTCTTTCACTTTTGCATGTTGATTGTTGCTACAGACGGACGGTAAGTCGCTGCATCGTGTCCGAATAAAACTTCATCCATGATCTTGTCCATCAGTCCCTTCCTCTGTAAGATGCCCAAGCTTGTTGCAGCATTGTGAGTGGACAGGCCACGTCCCTGAGGAGAGTCTGTCCTGTCCAATGGGGACATGACCAGTTTAAATGCATCATCGTTTTATTTATTACAGTAAATCTCTCCAGCGTCACCCTAACCCTAACCCTAACTGACTGGGACCATAGCAGCGTTAATAATGAGGCTTTTCTTTTCAAAACTAAAACAAATTCAGAACAAAATTTCGGGGAGTCTATAAAATAAGAAAACAGAAATCACCTGCTCTCCTCAGGGATTGGCTATTGAATGGTCACATGGTTCGGTCAGGCTGAGTTTGGCAACGTTGTGGTTAACACTGGTGAAGAGAAACACTAACAGTGACGGTGCTTGTTTGAATGTTTGTCTGATTGTTTGGTGGGGGACCCCCACAGGAAGTAGCTTCAGCTGCATCAAAGAAAACATGTTGCAAATGCTGGTTAAGATTTTAGACGGCACATTTGAACAGATTTATCTGGTGTTCAGAACACTGGTGAATTATATCTAAACATTAGTTTAAGTAGTTCAAATACACGTGAACACGGTTACCAGACTTAAATGCTGCATGGGAATGTAAAGGTCTAAATGCCGGTGAATACATGTTCATACCGAAGCTTCCATGGGCTGTCATGGGAGAAACTCTTAGAGTTAGCGTCTTCACAGTCGTCCATGTTTTTATATTTGGACTCAAAGATGAAGTGAATATAGTCATTTTCATTAAGGTTCAGAGATGGTCCAGAGAGAGTGTGGATCAAATCTTTATGACAGAACAGTTTCTAAGTTCATTCAGCTTCAGACATGTCCCTCATCATCTGTTGTTGCCATGACAACCTGCTTCTATTCCTGAACATCCAACCATCCTATCCTCCTCCTGTTTGGAGGATCATCTGTCATGTGACACAGCAGTCAGTCCTTGATAACCTGTTGAACGTTGCTGTTTCATGCTGTCACTGTAGAGGTCACCAAAGGTGAGACGTGGCCCCTGAAGCTTCAGCTTTGAGTCTCGTACAAATGAACCGGCTCCAGGCTTTTATGAGTCCAGAGCTTTAATCACATGGTTAGGGTTAGTTACAGCAGGAAGCTAGATCAGTGATGTTCAGGTGAAGGTGTCTAACACGTGCTTTGTGTTAATGGCAGAGCGGCCGAGTCAACGGAGGAAGTGACCAAACTTCGTCCGGTGCGTCTGATCCGGGAGGATGGGATCATCCGACCGTATGACCGGACCGAGTCGCAGGGCTTCGACCTTTTCCAGGTTTGATCATGTGACTCTTTGACTTACATTCAGGACTTGACGTGTTCCTGTTTCTCACCTCTTTGTTCTTGTGTTTCTGTCACATGCAGCCTGAGGAGGAATAGTGGTTGCTTATTTCAAAATGCTTTTTAAAACTATAACCATCATTGTTATATACTCACAGTATGAATATTGTACTTAAATAATTCAGGTTTGTATGCATGCCAAACTAACATCTTCTCTCCAACTTCAAACATTTTTACAGTCAGCTGTCACTTTGTTAAATTTCTGCTTTCACTTCCTTCTTGATTTATCAGTGACTTTGTACAAATGTTTCAGTTTGTTCTGTAGATTGTAGCAATATTTTTGTAACAGATGTAGCATCAGCTTTGAGTTGGTTTTGAACATGTGCTTAATGTTTAATGTGTGTGTCTCTGTGACAACGTTGTCTTTATAATAAGATGAATCTCTGTCGGCATGAGCTCTGTCCATCGCTGTGTCTCAATAAAGTCTCCTTCGTTCAACTTCACGCTTTTAAATGTCGTCATGGAACACTGCCTGTAGTTCATGGAGGACCAGTGTGTGTTTATTTCAGCATCTGTAGACAGACTTAGCTTAAACAAAGACTACGAAGTGAAGATCTGTTTTCTACTTTTTCTCTCCTGGAAGGGTTCGACTTTAAAGGCCTTTAAAGCTGCAGACTCACCAGCTGATGAATCTAGTTAAGATGAGTCAAGTCATGAAGACACCTCAGTACCAGCAGATGCTGTCTACAACCAGACATTCCTGGTACCACGGGTTATCCATAGGTTTTACTCATAGTCTGAAACTAAAACCAAAACTTAATTGTACATATGAAGTGAATATGACCAGTTAAGTCAAGATAAAGCAAGAAGTGTCTGATTCATGTTAGTGAATGAGTTAGTATCTACACGTCGACTTCAGGGAGCAACATGAAGACGCTGTCCCTGGTCTGTATCTGAAAAGACTCGGGTGTTTAGGAGCTGTTGTGTAGTGTTGTAACATGTGTGTCCTCACATCCAGCGTTCTCAGGTAAACCAGCTCCCAGGTGAAGTGTTCAGAGACCACTGTCAGTTTCCAGGACACAGAAAGACCAACATCATCGTCACCAACAGGTGGAAGCTGCTCCTTTGTTTGTTGTTGTTGTTGTTGTTTGTTGTTTGTTGTTTATTGTTGTTTGTTGTTGTGTAGGAGGGTTCTGTGTGTGAAGGAGATGGACTTCATGGGTCATTTCAGCAAAGAGTGGGAATGTTTGTTTGAGAACTTCTATCGTCCTCCAGCAGTGACAGGATCAGAGCTGAAGATTTACTGCAAGGTAAAGAAGATGAACACATGAATGATGAGGAAGATGAACACGGCTGAAGTTTCTTCTTCGTTGGTGTCGGTGTGTCGTTGTGTTTCAGGAGCAGCAGAAGCTGAAGCTGAAGAAAGACGTTCAGGAGCCGATGAGGAGCGTTCAGCTCAGAGACTCCAGCGCTGCTCAGGTAAAGTCTTCAGTGACATCAGCGTCCGGTTATAAAGTAGTTAACACTGGTGAATCCCTTCTGAAAAATCCTGCGTCACCTAAAGGCAACAGGACGCCCACGTTATGGGTAAAAGACTGTAACGTGATGAGACCAGTTACAGTGAGATGAAATAATTTAAACAGCTACAGTGTCACTACTGTTACTGTTATTGTAGTACCATGGTAATACTGTTACTTTAGTATAGTAGTAATCTAAATGTAAGCCACAGCTGAACCAAAAAACACACATGTTACCACACTAGCGGGTACTAAAAGCCAATCTAAATAAATACGGGTCAGTGATGAGACGTATGTCAGACAAGCAGCTGCATTTTGTAACAGAAGACTAGGAGACGCCAGCATATGGAGTAGGTTGTAGTACACGGTTACTGCAGTATTCTGCGTGTATGTGCGCTTTGTCACTCACCTGGTTGCTATGGTTACCTACAGAAGCTGCAGGCGGCCATATATGATGCTCAAGTTGCGCAGCAGCAGCGCCGCATGGTGAGACAGAAGTCACAGCGCTTCCTGAAAACCAGCAAACAGTGATCCACTTCCTGTCTGTGATCCACTTCCTGTCTGTGATCCACTTCCTGTTAGAACAGCTGATAATTATTGGCTTTTACACAAGAATGAAAGGAACGATGGGATTGTGGTTTTCTGAAACAACTGAAATTATAAATAAATCAGCAACTGTCAACGTGAATGTGATCATTATAAAACTAAAATAAACATTTAATATCTTTAACTAAATATATAAATCATCAGCAGAGTTGAATTCTGTTTATAAATGACTTCAGATGTAGTTGATTCGTTTCGAGGGGGTTATTTTATTTTATTTAGTGTGTGCGTATTTTGCCCTGCTGAATGTCTGCAGGCTGTTTGCCTCCTGTCTGAAGATGAAGCCATGAAAACAACATGTTGCACTAAAAGAAAATTAACTATGGATGTTGACTATTCAGTTTTAAACACAGGGAGATGTGACATCAATAAATCTGTCGATTCTGCATCTAAACATCTGAGTAAACATGAATGTGTCAGTTTAACAGTTTATTTTTTTCTCATAAAATCCCTTGTGGAGATGTTTGTGTTTTGAAAACTGAACCTGAAGAACAATGAATGTGTTTACATGTTTCTTTTGGACTGAGACCTGCTGACTTACTTTTAGTTTGTAACCAAAACTTCAATAAAAAACTGGATTTCGTTTCTGAGGCAGTTCTGTGTGTGTTGTTCTCGTCTGCTCTAGTTCAGATAGAGTCAGTGATGACTGGAAACGGAACCAACCCAGATGAAAACTGTTTGACCAGCACCAGTCTAAACACAGACACGACCACAACAGGCAGAGGCAGAACTGTTCTGGATCATATAATAAATTCTATACAAATAGTAGTAATAATAAATGATCTAATAATAGTGGTGTTACTAATATTATGAGTCAGATAATATAAACAGTAATAATCATAAAAACAGTATTTCCTTCAGTAGCTGTACGTTTACCTGGACACATTAATACAGAATAAAAGTAAAGATCATTAACTCAGAGAAGCTACAGCGCTGAACAAACAGACATTTTTCATTGTTCTGTTTTTTTTTGTCTGAATCTTCTTCAGTTTGAATTGTTGTAAACGATTTGTTTCTTATTTTAAGTGTCCAGAAACCATCGGTATCTGACAGATTCATCAGAACCTCATGTGGTTTATTGAAAGCAAAGTAAAGTCAGTGGAGATGATGAAGGTTCAATCAGAAAACAAAAATCAAATGAAATATTGTTGTATTAACTAATCAGCTCCTGCCTAAAGTAGACCAGTTTCTGACCTGGAGGATAAACACTTTTATGTCTCATTAGTGTGAACCAATCAAACCATAAGCTGACTCTCTCAGCTGTATCCTGATTGGTTTACTGAACAACTGTAAACCGTGTCAGGCCATCAGTGAGTGATCACCATCATCATCATCAACGTCACGATCAGCACGAACCCCAACCAGAAGCCACGGATGAAGAAGGAGGTGCTGCTCCTGCTGAAGGCCGTAACACTGCCTTCACGTCAGGGGATGCACAGGCCTACAGGACATCCAGGACAAACCTGAGGAGGGACAAGCATTGCTCAAGCTCCGACCCCAGACGCATGTGGCATCCAGGACAGCAACCCCACCCCACAGCCACAGATGTGTCCTTCCTGAACGAGCGTAACAACTTCTATGCTCGCTTTGAAAGGGACAACGGAGACACCTCCAGCAAGACAACAGTCCCTGCAGCCCACCAGCCCCTCTGATGTGGCCCTGAGCAGGATCAATGCACACAAGGCTGCTGGACCAGACGCCATCCCAGGACGTGTGCTCAGAGCTCACCGGGATCTTCACTGACATTTTCAGCCTGTCCCTCGCCCAAGCAGCTGTGCCAACATGTTTCAAAGCGACATCCATGGCGCCAGTGCCAAAACACTCCAACCCAGAACCCACATTAAGCGAACAGATCCATCTGTATAATCTGTTCATAGCACCTCATTCAATCATTATGTATATCTTGCTCATTCACCTGTATATATGGTCTCACCTGTACATAGGTTAGATCTGTAAATATTGTCCATATGCTGTAAAAACAACCTGTACCATATTACTATACACCACACTATTTATGCCACACACACTTACTGCCTATTGCACTTCTGCTAAGATGTTAAACTGCATTTCATTGCTCTGTACCTGTAAATGTGTAACCACAGTAAAGTTGAATCTAATCTAATCTAATCTAATCTAAATAAATGAAACCCAGTGGAACATGTTGAGATGAACTGTGATTCTGGTTCAGACCAGCAGGAGGTGACAGAGAGTCTGAACGGGACTCACTGGACTCTGGTTTCAGTTCACAACAAAGTGTTTTCACTGGAAGAAGAAGAAGAAGACGAGGGAGAAACTAACAGCTGTTTACAACACACACTGACACGGCAAGACCGTCGCCATGGCAACAACCAGACAGACAGGACGAGGATTTCCAGATGTTGGATGTTTACGCTTACTCAGGCCTGTCCACTGATTGGTCTGTTTTTGAGGCAGAGGTGTGATCTGATTGGATGTTTGTTAGCTAGCTAAAGTAAAAACAGGCAGACTGAGGAGGAGTTCCCAGTGCATTATGGGTGATTTCACTGAGTAATCTGATCTCAGACCTGCTGCTGTGACGGTAGAAACATGTGGAAGAGATTCATCAGAGCAGAACCTGAGCTCAGCCTGAGGCTCCGCTGATGGAAATAAAACTCAGTCAAGTGTCCACATATCGCACAGGGAGCTAGTGGACCTGGGGCCGTAGGTTGATGGTTCAAATCCTCAGACATCCATGACCAGGGAGCCCTTGATCAAGGCTCAGACAGACCATATGTGAGTCTGAACGAGAAATTTAAAAACACCACTTCCCAGTTAGATGTTATGGATGAATATAATGGATTTGATGTGACTGTGTCACTCGTCATTAGATTGTTAACGTGTTTCGGGGAAGTTCATCGTAAGTTTATCTCTCAGATTAAACTTTAGTCGACCAACGTGACTTCAGGACGTCTGATAAACCACGGCTCATCCTGTCCCCACAGAACCACGCCATGACTTCCTGTTCCTGCACAGACAGGAGGTGAAGACTCAGGTCATCATCAGATGATGACTCCTCACTTTTTATCAGTTTGCTTTTGTTTCTCAGACAAAGAGTTTGAAATGAGTGAAGGTCGAGTTCAACTCATGTTTTTATCGAGCAACTGAAAATATGGAGAAGTTCATCCATGAAGTTCATCCATCCATCCTGTCTGTCTGTCTGTCTGTCTGTCTGTCTGTCTTTGTCTGTCTCTCTGTCTCTCTGTCTGTCTGTCTGTCTGTCTGTCTGTCTGTCTTTGTCTGTCTCTCTGTCTCTCTGTCTGTCTGTCTGTCTGTCTGTCTTGTCTGTCTTGTCTGTCTCTCTGTCTGTCTGTCTGTCTGTCTGTCTGTCTGTCTGTCTTGTCTGTCTGTCTGTCTGTCTGTCTGTCTGTCTGTCTTTGTCTTTGTCTGTCTGTCTGTCTTTGTCTGTCTGTCTTTGTCTGTCTGTCTGTCTGTCTGTCTGTCTTTGTGTTTGTCTTTGTCTTTGTCTTTGTCTTTGTCTGTCTTTGTCTTTGTCTGTCTTTGTCTTTGTCTGTCTGTCTGTCTGTCTGTCTGTCTGTCTGTCTGTCTGTCTGTCTGTCTGTCTGTCTGTCTTTGTCTTTGTCTGTCTTTGTCTTTGTCTGTCTGTCTGTCTGTCTGTCGCTCAACATTGAACATTTTTACTCATTCATTTTGTTTAGTGTCATGGAGACGATCAATTATTTGGACACAAGCTGATGATGAGTTCAAACCCAGAAGAACTCGATGCAGGGCAGATTCTAGGGTCAGAGCTTTAACCCTAACCCTAACCCAGGCTAATCACGGCCATGACTCGATGCGATGATGAAGGTTGTTAGCAGTGATGCGTTCACTGACCTGCTGCATTCATACTGTAATCAAACGTTAGCTTCCTGTTTACATTAACCTCTGTTTACCTCAAACATCTGCAGCAGCTGTTTCTCTTTCTTCCACGCTTTAGGTTTCAGTCTGACTTCGTCTAAAGTCCAGGTTGTTGTTATTTTTAATATTATTGCTGTTAATTCTGCAGTAATAGAATGGATCATCTTTAATGGACTCACATGTTCATGACCTCAGTGACTGTTGAATAATGATCACACAGACCAGTGAATGTGTCAGACTGGAGACAACATTAACCATAGGTTTATATTTTTTAAATCATTGTTTAAATGATTTTTCTCAGTAAATATATGTGGGTCTTTGTTCATAAACCTGTATACGTATATATAACCCTAATGCTTCATTGTGCTGTGTTGGTGTTCTTGTTTCAGTCACAGTGGTTTAACATGTGTTAAACAGCAGCGCGTCTGAATGCAGTTTTCTTTAATGTGCTGCTTGTTTTACTGGATTATAAACGTGAGTCTCAGTGTTTGTTCTCTGCTGGAGCTTTAACTCATGAAACCTTTAAACGTTCAAATCACCAACAAGCCTGGAAATGCTCTCTTTTTAAATTTTCCTTTCATTTTTTTTAATGATGACAGATGCTCGAGTTAGGGTTAGGGTTCTAGTTAGTGGTATCAGGGTTAGTAGTATCAGGGTTAACCCTAACTCTAAGTTACAGCTGGCTCAGTCTGCTGAATCCTGAATGGATTTATAATGTGGTAAAAACACAGTTGGCTGCATGAGAGTGGGGGTGGAGAGGGGGAGGAGAGGGGAGAGCAAGGGAGGAGAGGGGGTAATGACTTCCAGCTGCCTGAGGCAAAGAGCTGAGGCGGATGTTTGATTTCTACACATTCACAAACTGTGGCTCCAACATGTTCCACTTCCCACCTGAAGTTTGACTGAATTAGGTTCATCATCTGTCCTTTCTGCAGCTCTGCTTTAAATCAGAGACACGGTCCTCCATGTTGTTAAATTTATATAAGTTAGACAGAATAAAAATATGTTGAAGACACAATCACATGTTCAACATTGATCATTACATGTTTATTTCAGGTTGAGTTTTCCCTTTAGGACATGACATGAATTGTCCATGTTAACATGTTTGTGATGTGTATGTGATGACAGAAGACATTAATGCAGTTACATCTTTAGTATCATGTTACAGATGAATGTTGAAGCAGAGACTTGTTTCCTGTTTGCATCTTCTAGTAGAGGTGGATTTTATTTGACCAAGGACGTCAGAGACACAGTTAACCCTTTAAATCCTCACAGCTGTTTGTCACATTGTTTTATGTGACAAAAGAAGAAGAAGAAGGTTTCTGCTGAGACCTGAAGAGATTCTAAATGATTCATTGATACAGCTGATCAGTGAATGGCTTGTTGTAACTCATGAATACATGGCAGCTATGGAGTTAAGAAAATGGTTTTCCATTTGTGCTGAATGATCCCTCTGAACGTCTGTGTGAGGTTTATTGTTGTGGCTGAGGTCTGATCTAATAACCAGAGCATGACTTCTACGTTACGGTCCAATGACTGGTCAGTAAGACGACAATGATGATGATGACGATTTGGTGATGAGTCTCTGCTTGGTTCAGTCCTTCACTATGTTTCAGTGTCCACCTGAATCTCTGCAGCTGCAGAAGAGTAAGATCCTAAAGAAAGTCAAATAAACAAAGAGAGCCGAGGGTGGGGTGATGGTGCAGACTGAGCCGAGGGTCTCAGGTATGTTCTCTACCCCCAACAACCATTAGCTCAGTTTGGATTAGCTGCAGCAGACTCAGACTAAATATGGAACTGTTTCTGTTTAAAGACGAGCAGTCTCTGAAACAAACACATGAAGCCGAACTGCTCCGATCACTGACTTTTAATTTAAAAACTTTAAAAACTGTATAAGTTATCAGTTTGATTCTGGATAATCTGGAGCTCCTGTTAAGCTCTAAATGAGGACAAGTCTAAATGATTTTAAGCCAATGTGTTAGTCTAGTATCTACAGTGTGTTAGAAGGTAAACAGCTGTTTAGTGTTTGCAGGCAGTTAAAATGTTCGTGTTCCTCTTTAAGTCTCCGCCCCTTCACTCCTCCCCCGTCAGGAAGAAATGTTTCCACCTCTGCTGTTGAAATCTGGTTAATTTGTGGTGGTTGTGTTTCTGGTGAAGCAGCAAAGCCAAGAATTCATGACCCACTTTCCAGAGCCGCACATTCCCCAACATTCCCAAACATTCCTGAATGCCATGATTGATATCAGTCAGCGGTCGATCTGCACTGAGAGCTGCTTTCAGGCTGAACACTGTTCTTATGTTCATCATAAGGTTCTCACACTCTCAGGTTCTCAAAAAGCCATCAGTCCTTTAAGTTAATATTGAGATTAAAACGATATAAACTATAAATAACTGTGTTCTATAAACAGGAGTCCAATGGGTCAGCACTCTGCCTCCGACAAGATTTAAACTAAACTTAAGGAAACGTGACAACTGATGGAACAGACTGAATGTACTTTGAGAAAAAAAATCTTCATGTTCTGGATAATTGTTGCTGTCACTGTGTGATTTAAAAGCCTTTCTGTCTTTATGGGCAGAGAGAACTCTATCATGAACTCCTATATTTGACGTTTGACCCCAGTGGTGGAGGTCAATGGGGAAAAAAGCCTCTGGAGGTCTTTTCTAGTTTTACAGCTGCTCTTAATAGAGGAAACTTTATTGTTCCCTGCAGGTGGAATCAACAATGCAGAAGAAACAAAGTTATATCCAAGCAACAGGAAGATGTTCACAAACCCTACACATATACACATATACATCTACACAGCGAATGATGTAGATGTATATTCTGTTCTGTATATATATATATATATATACAGTGGTGTTGTGGGTCATGCTTAAGAGTACTCTAATTATTTTTTTCATGTAACTTGTAACGTAAGGCATTAGTTTCGTTCCTTAAGTAATCAGTAACTTGGTTGTTTTTTTTAAAAAAAGTAATCCATTACTTTAACAACTTCTCCGGATAAGGACAGAAAAATTTCGACTACAGCTGCTTTTTGTCAGACAGTACTGTGCCACCTGTGCATGTGTCAGCGGAGGCAGCGCTGTGATGATGCGTCTGTTCCCTGCTGAGCTACGTTACCTGTGTGTGTGTGTGTGTGTGTGTGTGTGTGTGTTTTCAATGGCAGAGAGGGCAGCATTTGAATTGTGGAAGTACGCACATTATTTTCAATTCGCCAGCGAAAAGGACAACATAACAGTAAAATGCACACTCTGTGTTGGTGAAAAGCTGCTGTCGACCTCCAAAAATTCCACTTCCAATTAAAAAACACATCTTGTATCCAAGAAGCACCTCTCTATCACCCTGCTATTGTTCTCCTGCAGAGTTAATGTGGTTGGATGAATGACATTATTCATTGTCAGGACTTCTCAGTGCATTTAAAAGAGGCTGTGTGTCGTTGAGTTGCAGCATGTGCGAGGCGCTGCAAGCGGCTTCTAATGTTGGGTAACGCATGAGTACTCTAACGCGTTACTTTGGAATTTCTTGCCTTAATGGGGTTGGGACCATCATTTGTTTGGTACACAGCTGACAGCCCTATTTGACAACTGTTAGAATTATATATTATGACAAGAACCAATCAGCTAAGTAGAGAGAAGTGACAGTCCATCATTACTTTAAGAACTGAAGGACAGTCAGTCCAAAAGACTGCAAAAACTGCAATCCAAAAATAAATAAATACATAAAAATTGTCCAACAGTGCAGTTGCAAAAACCATCAAGCACTACGACAAAACTGTCTGACTTGAGGACTGCCCAAGGGAAGGAAGACGAAGAGTCACCTCTGCTGCTGAGGAAAAGTTCATCAGAGTCACCAGCCTCAGAAATCCCAAGTTAACGTCACCTCAGATTAGAGCCCAGATCAATGGCTCAGAGTTCTAGTAGCAGACACATCTCTACATCAACTGTTCAGAGGAGGCTGCAGCAATCAGGCCTTTACGTTCAAATAGCTGCTAGAAAACCACCACTAACGAAAAGAGCTTTGTTTGGACCGAGACACCCATGGGATGGTCATTAGACCAGTGGAAATCTGTGCTTTGCTCTGATGAGTCCAAATTTGAGATCTTTGGTTCAAACTGCCTTGTTTTTGTGTGACTCAGAAAAGGTGAACAGATCTCTATTTTTGATTTTGACCCGAACACACATTCGCCATTATGTTTATCATGTCCTCATTGTTTAATATTGCCACAATGAGATGCTAGCGGCCTGACTCGTTGTGGCTCTGTCACTTTTTGCTGCAGCATCCACACGCTAAACAAAATGGTTGCAGGGACTGCCGTGAAGGCTGACGTCAGTCAACTTTCATTCAATAAGTTCAAAGATTAAGTCCTGAACGGCATGCCATAATATATATATATTCTTTGCTATGAGACCACACCTGGCTCCAGAGACTTCCTGGTGAAATACAGTCAAAATAAAAACTCTGTCCAGAGTAACCAGTGTTTATTGGTGCCTTAGGAAAGTAAATGAGTGAATATGAAAAGTGCTGCTTTACTGTTTGCACCTGAACACAAACAACCAGGTGATTACCTGCAGGCTGGACAGGTGAGAGTGGAGGGGGCGGGGCTTCATTACATTGAGATACATCTTCCTGGGAGATTAAACAAAGACATGTTTTTGCAAAACACAACTTTATTTTCTCTCTGCGATTCAGGGTGGAGGTTTTCAGGTGTTTTCAGCTGAACTGTTGTTATTTTATCCCAAATAAATTTGTAAATCTACAGCTTCATCAGAGTGGAACATTAAATACTGATGTTGGATGTCAGGACAGGAATCAGCTGTGTTCTCATAGCAAACATCATTCTTTCATCAACAAACTGGATCATCAACACGGAACATCTGGGAAAAAAAAACAACAGAAAAACCTGAGAAAATAAAAACTGAAACTGAAAATTATTTTAGAAGCAGTAAAAGTGACAGTGAGCTGCTTTTAGGATCAGATGTTTACATTAACATGAGGAATATTAACCGTGATCTCATCCTCCTCCATCTTTATTCTCTCTGAACACGGACTCTGATGGATTCAGTGTTTTCAGAGAACAGCATTAAATTCTCACGTTTACTGCTTTTAAAGACACTTTCAAGCTGAAGCTGCTGGACCTCAGCTGCTCCTTCAGTGGCAGACTGCTGCGTCCACGCTGCAAGAAGGAACGCTACCACAGGTCCTTCATCCCAGCTGCCATCAGGCTGAACAATACCAGCCTGAGTCTATGATAACTGTACCTTTGCACAAACGATTCTGCTTGTTTGCACAAAAGTTACAGAAGTATTGTATGTCTTGTATATTTTTTGTATAGTTTTTCCAAAAAATTCTGTTTTTGTGCTTTTTTACGTAACTTTTTTTCCCTGTTAAAGTTGCCACTGTTTTTTTTTCTGTATATATATATATCTCTTTTTGCCAAAGCCCATGCTACTGTGACATGGGAATTTCCCATACGTGGGATTAATAACAGAATAACTGTTGAAGAACAGTTATTATTATTATTATACTGGAAAGAACAAGGTACATGTAGGAGATGATACATGGTAAAGAACAGAGTCTGACTGGGTTCTGAAACATGTAGCAGTAACTTGAAGTTCTGTTTCCGGGTTCTGTTTGTGTCACCTGAGGCTTTTAACTCTGGAATGTGACTCTCTGTTTTATTCAGAGCTCCATTTAAAAACAGCCCATAAAAGCAAAGCAGAGGTTGATGGAGTCTGGGTGGTCCAACCCTCTCCACCCTGGAGGGGACGGGGGCTCACCAGATGATTTATGAGATCTGATAAAGAGTGTTTCCACTGTAGAGTCCTATTCACCTCTCAGTGTGTTGGCCGGAAAAACAACTCATATCACAGTTTGGTCAGACGTTCTGGCTGAAAACACAGTGAACTGATTCAGTTTCTACATGTTTAACTGTGTCTGTTATTTATAAGATAAGAACCCTTAAATTTATCCCACAAATACTCGGATACTATATGTGCTGAGTTGACTGAACTAAAATAATCTGTTGATGTGATGCTGAGAGACTGGACTTTACAGACTAATAATAATAATAATAATAATAACATGTTTTTATTTCTATGGCACTTCACAGATACTGTAAACATTACAAGTGAAAGCGCTGCAAAACAGGTGAATAAGACAATAAGTTAATAAAAAAAAACAATAAAATGCAAAGTAGGAAAGTCTCTGATAAAAGGATGTAGAGCTTTAAAGGAGATCACAGCTGACAAGACCAATCCTAATCACCAACACCCTGTTCCTTTTAGTTTTAGGCTGGGCCATTGGAACAGTCAGTAGACCTCTGCCTGAGGATGGTGCTAAAAGGTCAGTAATATAAATCTTTCCTGTCAGCTGAGTTTTGTACAGACAGGTAAAGAGACAATAATCCAGACATGATGAAATAAAATCATGTAATATAGTATGTGCATTATTAAAACATAAAACTATTAAACTACTGCTCAGGTCCAGGAGTACCAGGACTCATCATCAACAGCTATTAAGAGATCATTTCTGACTTTCACAGAACAGGGAAGTCTCTGCGGTTCTTCCAAGACCCAGACGCAAAGAATGATTCAACACAACCATTATGTTTTTGAAATGAAATGCAGTTTGGGCACTGGTTTGTAATTCTTAGGATATATATGTGGGATCCAGTCCTGTTTTTTAGCGATATGTTCACACAGATAGTTTGAGTTAGATCAGGCCAGACAAGCAACATTAGCTGCTGCTAGCATAACACACTGACAGAGGACCAGTGTGTTGTGGGTAATCCTGGTTCCTGGGAGTTCTGTTTCAGTCATGTATCAGACATGTGACTGCTTCAACAGTAAAAGTCTTTAGACAAGTCATATTAATCAGTGGTGAGTGTCGGGGGTTAACGGTATGTCAGTTTATTTTGAGAGCAATAGATATGAAACATCCTTTTACCTCAGGAAGTCTACAGGATGTTTTCTAGTCTGGGTTTTATCAAACAGACATTTCAAGGTTTTCAGCATTTCATCCTCATTGTCCACGACCTTGTTTCATATTCTCGCTGTTGTGGCTCAGAGAAGTTTTCAGTTAAACTATATCCTTGAGATTCATCACCCACCTGAGATGAAATCCAAATGAAATATGAGACAGAACCTGAGATAATACCCGAGTTAAACTGAGATAAAACCTGAGACGAGCTGAAACAAACTGAGATAAACTCCTTCTGTAAAATGAATCCTCTTTGTGCTTGACTGAACGAGTTGTGACTGTCAAACTTACATGATCAGTCAAAAGACAGAGTGAGTGACTTGAGTGTAATGAATTCATATTTATTCATGTTAATTGAATATTATTTAAAGTACTTTAGATAAAACAACACATTTTATACTTTTTTTTCTTTTTAAATCTTAAACGATGAATCTTTTAATCACATAGTTTAACTGAAAACCTTTGTGGGCTATGAAACAAGGTCCTGTTCTGGGACTTTGAGCATGTAGAACAGATCATCTCTGGCAATAAATCTATTTATTAATATTAACGACTATAAATGAATGAATGCTCATTGATATAAAGAAGAGTTTCCATCTCTGGACTCAGGTGAGGGTGCGGAGCTGCACGGGTCTGGTTTCTCCGCAGGGAGGGGCGGGGACAGTAGTCGGAGGTTGGACAGGGTGGAGGATGAAGAGGAGGAGCAGCTGGTCTCGGTTCAGTCTGTCGCAACGTTTTCTTCTCTTTGTTTCCCACAAAAAGTTCTGATGGACCAACCGGGACCGGGTCAGAGCGGATTAACGGGGGAGTAGAACCGGATTAAAAGCGGAGAAGCAGCGAGTCGAGGAGGGAGGAGAGCCGACTGTGCTTCGGGTCCCGGTTCTTGGTGTCCGGGTCAGAATCGGACCATGGGTCGGTAAACCACGGACTCTGGGAACTTTATTGTCGTCTCCATGGAGATGGAGTTTCTTGTGCCAGCTGAGGAGCTGATCACACTCTGACTGAGTATCCATACCTTTGATTGATAGGAGGGATGGCCGCGCTCCCGCCGCTGCTGCTGCTCGTACTTTTGACCTGTGGACACGCGAAGAGCGCGTTCCCGTTGCGATCGTCTTATAGCCTGTATACTGGCGGCCACGCGCACGGAGCCCGCGCTGCTAGCAGACACAGGTAAGATGACACGTGCACGGAAATTATGATGATGAAGACGAAAGAGAAAATGAGGATGATGATGATTATAGTGGCGATGAAGGAGGCGTGATGTCAAGATATGATTCCTCACCAGACAGCATTTTATTGTGAAAGGGTAGAATCTTAGACTTGTTTGGTCCCAGATTGACGTCATGACAAACAGCTGTAGATGACGTCAGAGTCCACATCTGGACTTTTAATCAGTTGATGTTTCACACACACTCTCATACACACACACACAGACAGAGGCACCATAACCCTGGTCTGGTCCCTGGTCTGGTTCTTGGTCCCTGGTCTGGTTCGTGGTCCCTGGTCTGGTCCGTGGTCTGGTTCGTGGTCCCTGGTCTGTTTCCTGGTCCCTGGTATGGTTCTTCGTTCCTGGTCTGGTCCCTGGTCTGGTTCTTGGTCCCTGGTCTTCTTAGTTTAGTTTTTCTGCTCAGAAACTTGTCGAGTGAAGACTCTGATACATTTCAGATTCTGCTGTAGGCCGTGGCGGTGACCACGAGTTAGGTGTTGATAACTCAAGCTTTTTTCTTCCGCTTGTACGTTTGAAGCTTGCTGACGGATTTTCAGAGAAGTCACAGTTACATCTGGATTTTGGAGGAAACAAACCAGATATCTTGGGTCCAAACTGGAAGAACCTAAACACGCATGAACACACGTCATCCACCTTTTGGCGGTGAAACAGCGATGATGTCATCAACAAACGCCCGTATTACTCATTTCCTTTGGAGACTTTGTGTGTGTCCTACTATCTTAGTGAGGACCCGTTTCTTGTTCAGAATCAAATCACAGATTCGTCAGATATTCTGGAGTTGATAGAGAATCGGTTTTGTGCCATAAAACGCATCAGATATTTCACCTCTGATGAGGTCTCAGTTTGACATTGTTGATAATAATTTCTTTTCTCAGTCATATATTAAAAATATTTTATATATGTAGCTTCTTATGAACCCACTGTCTTCACGTTCTCCATTACAGTCAGTCATTCAAACACGTGTCTGTGTTACTGCTGATGATGAGACACTTGTTGTTCTGGATTCCAGAGAAAATAAATCATTTAAAGCGTCACCAGCAGATGACATGAGCACCACGGCCTGAACGATTCAGTTCATCCACAATAACACGCAGACAGCTAAGAGCTCTGTGTGTGTTGAGTGAATGAAGGTGTCAGATGTTCTCCTCCATGTCTGACTGAACCTGAACAGAAACAGAAATCTGCACAACACTTGATTTTATTCCTTTTCAACTTTACGTATTATTAAAGTGTCATTTATACAAAAATGTTTGTGCATGTTCAAAGCAAAGTAAGAAACAAGGCTTTATCAGGCTTCAGCTTTGACAACACCCAGAAACATGTGACTATGCTCAGTGCCGCCCTCATTCAGCCCTAAACAGACGTTCGTTGTTACGCCTGCTGATGCTGACCAACACAAACAAACAAAATCTGATTTTAAAAAGTTGAACTTGTATGTTTGCATATACGCTGCCTGTCCAAATAATAATAATAATAATAATAAAAAAACTCACATACTCTAATTATTTTGTTGGACCTCCTTTATCTTTGATTGCAGAACACATTTGCTGTGGCATTCTTTCAATCATTTTTTTTAGTTTGTTTCAAACATATTGAGTAACAAAGTAAACTGAAAACAAACAAATCCAATAAGAACAGTCAAAACAACAATAATAACATGAACCCAACATGTCTGAAAAGGAGTAGGATGAAGCATATTCTTATTTAAACCTACCCCTTCACTACTCAATTACTAATCGTTTCTCCCCAAACATATATACTTACATAAAAAAGAAAATAAATATAAAAGAATCAGATTAAATAAACAAATACATAAATCATTTATCATTTATGAATACACATTATTAAAGTATCAAAAGTGTTTTTGAGAGCAATGAATACTCCAACTGAATGCAGTTTTTGATCTATAGAGTTTGTGAGCTCCTCAGTTGATTCTGTTAATGCCAGTGATGTTGAGCTGTTTGCTCTAAATAATCTTCTCCAGTGTCACCAGATTTCCGGTGTTGCATTGATTTTTCACCAAGATCTTGTATTGATAATGGAGAGTCTGACCACTGCTCAAAGCTTCTCCAGCTCATCCCAAAGATTCTCAATGGGGTTAAGGTCTGGACTCTGTGGTGGAACAATCCATCTCATGCTCCCTGAACCACTCTTTGACAATCTGAGCCCCATGAATCCTGACATTGTCATCTTGGAATATGATCCATTGATGGAATAAGCTGCTCATTCAGTATATTCAGGTAGTCAGCTAATGAACCTAGACCCAGATCATAGCACTGCCCCATAGCACAGGCTTGTACAGTAGACACTAGGCATGATGGCTGCATCACTTCATCTGCCTCTCTTCTTCCCCTGATGCTTCTCCACTCTCCTTCCAGTTTCTAATAATGCCTTGGACAGTTCTTAATCCAGTTTTAGTAGTTTCTTCAATCTCCTTAGATGTTTTCTCTGCTTGATGCCAATGATTTGACCCTTCTCAAACAGACGACCACAGGATCAGGTGTCTTTAGACATGGTTGTTGAAGAAATGACAAGCTACTCATTGCATCAGTTGGTGTTAAATAATCAAAGAGAATCACCCATGAGGTCATTATCCAGTAGGAGGTGGATACCTGTTTGATCTGATAAATCCAGGTGGTGACTGTTTTTTGGCCAGGCAGTGTAATTAATATGCTACTTTGACCACAAGCTCACTGGTTGGTTGATCTGGTTTTAAAAAATAAATAAAATAAATAAATAAATATATATGTATAATATATAAGATAAAAGCAGCAGACTGATCTGATGAAGCAGATTTGTTCTCATATCTCTTTGTTTCTGTGTTAAACAGGAACTGGTGTGCGTTCGTGGTGACAAAGACGGTGAGTTGTGTTGTTGAGGATGGCGTTGAAACCTACGTGAAGCCTGATTATCATCCCTGCAGCTGGGGCAGCGGGCAGTGCAGTAGAGTGGTAGTGTAAGTACACAACAACACAAACAACACACAACTAACCAGAGACACACAACTAACACACCCACATAGAGCCTGCGAGGCCGGATCAATGATATCTGTGGCCTGAACATGAATCTTTGGTGTCTCTGCAGCTATCGGACCTACATGAGGCCACGCTACAAAGTGGCCTACAAAATGGTGACGGAGATGGAATGGAAGTGTTGCCATGGGTACAGTGGACCGGACTGTAATGAAGGTCCAGTTGGTGGAGCAGGAACCCAGGTGTCCACCACCAGACCTCAGCCTGGACAAGGAGCACGAGGTCATGGTCACGGAGGAGGCAGCGGTGGATTTAGACCGACTGGAGGGTACAGTGGTGAGTTCATCTGATACTGATGCTTATTCTAAAGTAATCTCTTAGCAGTCTACTGACACAGTGTGGGCAGTTGAACAGTCTTGGGCTTGTTCTTATATGAGTAGTTACGTTTACCAGTGAGATGCTGCCTCTTCTTCTTTAGAGTGGTCCACCACCACACAGGCAACAGGTCAGGTACATTAAAGCTAAAACTACTGTTGTCACTTGGTTTTGTGTTCACCGTGTTCATGAACATCCTCCTCTTGTAGTTTCATGACCTCATAAGTCCTAACCATGAGTTCCAGCGTGGTATTAACTTAAGAACCTTTTTCTGTTCATGAGTTTGAGTTTTGAATATTTCGTTTGGTTTTCCTTACATTTCCACAGGGACCCTAACCCTTTTTATTTTGAAAGCTTCTTCCTTGGTGTTTCGTGTTTTGCTTTACTTCCTGTCTGTCTTTTTCCTTTGATCATAAGCAGCAGGAGTCTCACCTGTTCCATGTTAGCCTTTGTTTATACCTGTGTTAGTCCCAGTCCATCTTTTGTGTTTGTTTCCAAGAACTCTTGTGTTTCTTGGTGTTTCTGTTCAGTTCTTACCCCATTTGTAAGTCTTCATTAAACAAAGTGTGAAGCCTTGTTTTTTGTGTGCATGTCTCTTGTTTGGGTCTTTCTAATCCTTCCTATAAATCAGGACCATCTCATGACTTTGAAGGTAGCATCAGACATCTAACATCAGAAAACATGGTCAGCGGTGACCCCCATGTGTGAGGTGGGAAACTCTGTGGACACGTGACACTTCTGTGATTGGAGTTGCTTCCTCTCCTACCAGGAGCAGAGAATGAGAAGATGAAGCAGTTAGAGGAGAAGGTCCAGACTCTGACTAAAAACCTGCAGGACCTTCAGTCCACCCTGAACACCATGAATGAACGCTTCCAGCAGGAGGGCAACAAACCAGGCTTTAGTGGAGGAGGAACCACTTCAGGGAGCAGAAACCCTGCTGATGCTGCTCAGCCAGAAATTAAAGAGACGATTCACAGTATTCAGACTAAACTGGATCAACTGGACAACCGCACACAGGTGAGACAGTCTTCTTACCGGGGAGGCTGGTAGCCCATTAACCAGGAAGTATACTCTGTTCAGACTGGTAGACACAAACATTATACAGATTTGTGTGGTCATATTTTTATTTAACATCTGTCATCATGTATCCACATTAAGATGATTCACTTCAAACAAATTTGTCATTCTTAGTGTTCCAAGAGAAAACCTTAAAAAGTTCATCAGAGGATTGTTTATGGAAGATAATGTGGAGTTAGTGTTGAGTCAAACTGAGAATAACAGCTGGCAGGAGGAAGTAGGAGTTAACAGAGTCAGGATACTGGTAGAACATCAGAATCAGAATCATGCCGCGGCGAAGTCGTACCCAAGCACGACGCAGAGCTATAAGTCACCAGTAACGCCAGCTACAGACCGTATTGCACCAAACTTGGTGGGCTTGTAAGGAGTCATGCATAGATTATTGTTGTCAAATTTCAAGCAGTTTATTGGGGTAGTTTATGAAATACAAACATGTAGTCAATATAGCGCCCCCTACAGCCCTAATGTCACAAAACTCGGCATGATTGTACGCAAACATGTTTGATTAGGTTTGGGTAAATGCTTCACAAAATATTAGCTTTTGAGTTACTCTGTTGCATGTCATAAAAATGAATTATCCATTAACTTTGTAATTAATAACCCTGCTAAAATTTTTGTCCATACATGACAAGTTTGGTGAGAATTGGATGCATGCGCTAGGAGGAGTTGATTTTGCTTTGAGGTGCAATTTTTTCAAAATGGCAGAAATAAATGGCAGTTGGAAATGGATGTGTCCTGTAAGGAATCAGAGGGAGAAAGAATTTTGTTTCTAGGGCACATGGTTCTAGAGATATGAGGCAACATGTAAATTGGCTTATTATAGTGTCAACTAGCTGCAGGCATGTGTATTGACACCTTGGTAAAGTGACATGCTAGGACTTCTACCAAGTTACCAGGTTTGATGCCTTTTGCCCTTGCAGTTTGTCCTGGGCAGACACTTTAGCAATGGATGGGCAAAAAAGAGAAATAACTATAATAATTAACAAAATCAATAGGGACCCTGCAACTTCGTTTGCATGGACCCCTTATAATAAAGGCTGGAAGGCTACAGAACAGTGTGTCTGGAGATAGCTGTAGAGGCTAAATGACGATAAAAGGCAGCTGGTAGCTGACTCTAATGCAGTTGACCTTCAACTGTACTCAAGCAAACAACTTAATTGATCATTTAGACCTTTGCACACCTATAGATTATCACTGCGACACCGATGTTTGGTACAGTTTACGATTTAATTTATATTTTCAGTCAGCTCGATCTTCTCTTGTCCAACAGGCTCACGATAAAACCCTGGTCAGCATCAACAACCACCTGGTTAATGGGAAAAGTAACGATCTGGATGGAAGAGTGTCTGGTGGAGGACTGGACTCCCTAAAGGAGGAGATCCTGAGGGAGTTGGAGAGGAGAGTGTCTTTGTCCTGCTCCTCATGTCAGGTATCACATCAAAACTGGTAGTTCAGTTTTATTATCTATACAGCGCCAGATCACAACAGTCATTTATGGTTGCCCCCCTATGGAACAGGTCTATACCTGGTTATTGTTATTATGTTATTTATGCACACACACGTGCACACATAAAGGTGATCACAGTCACATCAGTGGACAGAGACCACGTGTCGTAACACAATCGAGTCAGCTCTCTTACAAAGAGACCCCCCCCCCCCCCCCCCCACACACACACACACACACACACACACTGAATGAGTGGGACATGGTTCAGTAAGATTAACCTGAACTCTGGGTGTTTTCAGGCCGGTGTAGAGGATCTACGCAAACAGCAACAGGAAGACCGGGAGAGGATTCGAGCTTTGGAAAAGCAAGTGAATGCCATGGATGTTCGTTATCAGCAGGACCTGGACGGGATGCAGCGGGAGGTGGTGGGCCTGCAGGGATGCTGCGACACCATCAATGATCTCCAAAGACGAATCACTGACACTGAAGGCAAGATCAGCTCTGCCTCAGAAAGCTTTGATGATCTGTTGAGTCGTCTGAACAAGGAACTTGGCAGAACTGTTGGTACTGATACTAATGGGTCCAGAGGAGGAGGTTCACATGGTGGTAGTGGAAAAACAGGACAAGGGAGGGAGGACATGACGATGCAAGACGGGCTGGAGAGTCGTCTGAAGGACCTGGAGTGGCTGGTCAACAATACTATGCAGCAAACTGAGCAGAGCTGTTTACACCTGGAGAACAACCTAAAAGACTATTTCCACCGAGAAGTGAGTGTGTTTGTGGACCGGTTTGATGACCAGGCTCACAGAATCTCAGATGTGGAGATGGAAGTGGATCAGGTGAAGGAACGAGTGTCGAAGGTGGAAAACAGCACCTCCCTGATGAAGTGGAGGCTGGAGGAGTGTGGATGTGGACAGTTTGAAAGAGAAGGAAGACAAGGAGGTGAGCGAGGAAACGAAGGGGGAAGTTGGGGAGGAAGAGGAACTAAAGGGGGAGAGAGCATGGGAGGTACAGGTGGAGGACTCCCTGGGACAACAGGACAAAGAGAAAATACAACAGAGAAATCTCTGGAGTGGAGAGTGGTGGCCAACGAGGACAAGATTCGACATTTCAACACCCAACTCAAAGACCTGTCGGTGTCTGGAGACTCGCTGTACGACAAGGTGAGACTGAGTCTGAACAAGATCATAATATCTCACATCTAATAACATCTTTTTTTTCTGGGGAGGGGGGCAATAGATAGTGTTAAAATGTGGGTCAGGGGTTAGTTGTGTTGCGGGTTGTTGTGTTACTACGTGGGTCAGGGATTAGTTGTGTGTTGACATGTTAACCAATATCCAGGTTTTGGACCTGAGCCATGACGTCCGTAAGATCAAAGCTTTGACTGGCGATCACGGCGAACACTTTAACCGTATCGTAACGGAAGTGGAGATGCTTGGCCAAGACTGTGAACTATGCAGGAAGTTGGAAGATGAACTACAGAAGATGAAGAATCATTCCCAGGATGCACTGGTGGACATGCAGAGCCAAATCAGCAGAATCCAGGTCAAACTGAACTCAGAGGGCGACAGCTGCTTTGGGATCTGCTCACACCTGCAGGACAAAATCCATCTGCTGGGAGAAGATGTCAGGACCTGCACCAGCCACTGTAAGACCAGTCCGGACACAACCACAGGTCAGATCCATCACTCAACTCTCCCGAGTTACTGCAGTTGAACTGTAAAATATGCCAGATTATAGCAACGATGCTGATGTGCATCCGCAGTCCATAGGCAGGCGACTTAAAACATGATAAGACATAGTACATCACATGACAGTACACTACTAAGAAGATAAAAGTCAATGGTTACAAGACAGGTAGGTTGGTAGGTCGTTAATATACATAGAAAATAACAGAGGACCAAGTATTGACCCCTTAGGTAGACCAACAGGGACATCTAGAAAAGTTGATTTGACACTGTTAAAGCAGACAGAATTCTAAATAGGATTTTATCCCCTGAATTGCCTCCAAAGAAAAATTAAAATATGTTCATTTAGACAGAAGAATTTCATGATTTACAGTGTCAAATGCCTTTGTCAGATCTAGAAATATAGCACCAACGTTAGTGTCCAGCATGTGTTTAATCTTTTCTATGAATAGACAGTTTGCAAACTCTGTCAAACGATTTGCACGGAAAGTGGCCTTTATTTAAATGTTCATTTATGATTTTTGCTATGCACCTCTCAGCAACTGTAGAAACTACAGGGAAGATACTGATTGGCCGATATTTGGCTATATTTTAACTGTCACCAGATTTAAAGATTGTGGTGACTGTAGCCGTTTTCCAAGATGATGGGACAACTTTTTGTTTAAATGATAAGTTGACCATACATGTTATTGGTGATAGAAGGGATTCTTTGCATAATTTGAGGACACTTGTATCCAGCCCATGGACATCCTTGGATTTAGAATTCTTTAGTCAGCCAATGATGTTAGCAACTGTCAGCTCTGTTATTTCTTGTGGAGAAAAAACAAACAAACAGGCTGTGCAGGATTAATATACAAGAATCAAAAATAATGTAATTTGTCACATGTCGCAAAAACATGTTTGTAAGATCATCTCTGTCTGTCTGGTCTCAAAATACACTTCTGTGGTCTGATGTAAATAAACTTAATGAAACCCGACTCTAGTCA
This sequence comes from Planiliza haematocheilus, assembly GCA_005024645.1. Lineage (NCBI taxonomy): Eukaryota > Metazoa > Chordata > Actinopteri > Mugiliformes > Mugilidae > Planiliza > Planiliza haematocheilus. Next base: position 413 of record SRSE01001115.1, on the reverse strand, counting down.
GAAAAACAAATGGTCTGAGTGGATGTGCTCAAATAAAATGTTAATGAGCACTGTAGGTATATTAGACTTGAATACTATGATTATTTATTTTAGATGCACCTTTATCAGAGAGATTAGAGATAAAACAATACACTTGAACTGATCTGACCGAAGCAGCAGTTCTCTGACAGTAATGATGTTAAACAGTTGGTAGTCTGACTCCCAGACTGTTCATTCAGTTTTATCTCCATCTGAAATGCTGTTTCTATTATCAGTGTAATGATTTCAACGCATTACTGCCACAGCTATGGTTGGGTATGATAAAACAGCGTTAAACCCATAATAAACTGAATAAACCGGTTCTGTTAGGTTTTCTGTCCAATGAATGTTTTAAAGAAATGCACCACTGACCTGAATATCCAAATCTAACCAGC
>SRSE01001114.1:5000-11329 GCA_005024645.1 Planiliza haematocheilus | reverse complement strand
AATCTGATATAACCCAGGTATATTGTTCTTTTCATCGGCCCATAATGAAATCCAGATGCCGTATCCTGACTCTGATCAGAGCTGAGTCTGGTGTCATGTTGGTTCTCTGGTGGACGGATGCTGGAGTGTTAGAGATGAAGACAGAACCTGATTGGTCGATGATTAATAACCAGGAAGACGTCGTCTGGTCACTTCCTGTTTGGTTCTTGTGTCGGTTTCAGGCTGAACGTTTCTGTCTTTGTGGACACTGAGGGACAGCTGTGAAGGGTTAAGGCAGGTTTCGGTCTCAGTGTTGAACCCTATGGGGGTTAACTCCACAGGGGGGTGGTGGGTGGGTTATCTGCCCCCGTGGACCCTTCCCAGCAATCGTGGCGTATTGATCGAACGAGCGAGGCCCATCGGAGCCGGACAGATTAAGAGTATAGATTTACAATAAAAGCAGGACATTACTGGGCAGGCTGGCTAAAATTGAAAGGAGACGGCCTGGGGGGGGGGGAGAGGGTGAGGAAGAGATGGTCAAAGAGGGAGGAAGACCTGGAGTCTGCTGCAAGGCTTTCTGGGTAATTTGAGTCAAACGCTCCTGGTTACAGCTTCAGCTTCATGCACGCAGGGAGGAGCAGTGCATCATGGGTAAAACAGGCTGAAGGCCTGACTGTTCACTGGACAGGTAGGCTGTAATTAGGTGCATTATGGGAAATGTAGGAACAAGTGGTTTGGGATTAAACGTCAGCTATCCAAAAAAAACAAAGCTGAAACATCGTGGAGGGTTTTTAAGACGCGCTGCTGATCATCCTAGAAGAAGAAGAGAAGAAGAAGAAGAAGAGAAGAAGAAGAAGAAGAAGAGAAGAGGAAAGAGGAGGAGGAAGAAGAGGAAAGAAGAAGAAGAAGAAGAAAGAAGAGGAAGAGGAAGAAGAAGAAGAAGAGGAAGCTGATTGGATGAGTGGCAGAAACAAGCAGTCCAGTTAGTCTGGGTTTAGTTGTTCTGGAGCTTTAAAACTCAGTGATTGTGTCTTTGAACAAATCTGAGAATCTCCATAGAGAGTATTTATTTAAATATTGTGCTCTCTGACTGCAGGAAGGTAGATCTTGATGCTTGGGCTCAGAGACACAGAGAGGGTCAGAGGTCAAGTTATGAGCCTGTTTTTAGAGTCCGTGTTTACTCAAGAGTGTCTCTGGGGAACGAAGAGCGCTGTGATCAGATCTCATGAGTGACCTCTGCCTCTGTTTCCAGAAAAACCTCAGCATCACTCCGTTGGTTTTACACAGGAGGAGGGAGGAGGAGGAGGGAGGATGAGGAGGAGGATGAGCAGGAGCAGTCTGTCTGACCTCCAGGGAATAAAGGAGGGGGTGTAGTAGTAACCTCCCACCTCCACCTGGCTGGGAGTCTCCATTAGGCTCTGGAGTAGCTGGGTCCTGAAGGGGCCCTCGGGGCTCCTCCAGGTTTTGATGTGATCCAGGGGAAATGTTCAGTGGCCTGGGGAGTCCATCTCCATCTACCACAGAGGAGGAGGAGGAGGAGGAGGAGGGGAGGAGGAGGAGGAGGAGGTAGGATGTGGTGGTGAAGTCCATCTGACATCCTGCTTCTTTCCACAGAAACAAACTCTCCAACTTTACATCTCTACTTGTTCTATCAGAACACAGCGTCCTGAAATAATCCAGACGTAGCATCCAGTAACAGACGGACTCTAGAGATGATCCAAGAACATGTCAGAAACAATAAAAACAGATTATAATCCAGATTAAGAGGCTAACATAAAGTCATAGAGTCAGATTATCAACACGTCTTCTACACATCAGTCTAATCAGAGTCAGTCCAGGTCTGGGTAGACCGTCACCACCTGGACCCAGAGACAGAGTCATGTGGCACCCCATGTCCCGGTCCTGGTCCAGGGCCTGGTCCATGTCCCAGTCCTGGTCCCGGTCCTTGTCCCTGTCCTTGTCCCAGTCCCGGTCCTGGTCCAGGTCCTGGTCCTGGTCCTGGTCCTTGTCCTGGTCCATGTCCTGGTCCTTGTCCCAGTCCCGGTCCTGGTCCTGGTCCTTGTCCCTGTCCCTGTCCCTGTCCCAGTCCCGGTCCTGGTCCTGGTCCTGGTCCTTGTCCCTGTCCCTGTCCCGGTCCCGGTCCCGGTCCCGGTCCCGGTCCCGGTCCCGGTCCCGGTCCCCGTCCAGGTCCCGGCCCGGTCCCTGTCCCGGTCCCGGTCCTGGTCCAGGTCCAGGTCCTGGTCCCGGTCCCGGTCCTGGTCCTTGTCCTGGTCCATGTCCTGGTCCTTGTCCCTGTCCCTGTCCCAGTCCCGGTCCTGGTCCAGGTCCTGGTCCCGGTCCTGGTCCTTGTCCCTGTCCCAGTCCCGGTCCTGGTCCAGGTCCTGGTCCCGGTCCTTGCCCCGTCCCCGGCTCGTGAGCTGCTTCCTTCCTGTCAGCTGTAATTGGATTGGGCCGTTAAGGCCAAATGTGATTACATCGCCGCCTGCAGCTTCGTTAGCCGCCTCAGTGTCGACATCCAGCCGCGCTCAGCTGGAGACACCCCCGACTCCCCCGCCGCTCCCACCCAGACTCAGGGCAGGGCACACACCGGGGGATCATGGGAACTTTGGGGCCTCCCCCCTCTAAATCCCCCTCCCAGCATGCACCTCACCCCCTCGAGGCAAATCACCTTGTTAATCTGAGCTCACACACACACTCAGGATGAACAAGCTTCACGCTGAACAAACACACACACGTGTCTGAGCATCCTTCAGAGGAGAAACCTCATCGACCCGTCCACTCATCCAGCACCTGGACCTCGGACCTGGACCTGGGACCTGGACCTGGGACCTGGACCTGGGACCTGGACCTGGACCAGATGTCAAAAACCATGATTCTGACCTTAAAGACCTATGTAGTAGACCCAGAAATAAAAATGATAAATGATCCAGGAAGTAATCTGTAAATAATCCAGACTAACAGGTTCAGTGGAGACGTCTGTTGTTGGAGGTGTTGGTATTCAGATCATAGACGACCTGCTCTGATTAGAAACCTCTCTCTCTCTCTCTCTCCCTCGCTCGCCCCTCTCTGCCTCCTGTTAATCACTCGAGTGTTTTTCCCAATTAAGGATGCACTGATAACCTTCCATCACACACACACTCATGGTTTAATCAGGAATATCAGCGCGGTGTGGCTAATTAAGGACGACCATACGTGGAGCAGGTGTGGGGGAGGGAGGGGAGGATGGGGGACTCTCGTTGTGCTTCCTGTCAGAGGACGGTAGTTTGAAACCACGACAGGAATGAAGGAGGAGGGATGAGATGAAGATCAGGACAAGATATCCAGAAATAATCTCAAAGCAGAACAAATTAAATTACTTTTCATGTTTTTATTTTGTTTTGTTTGTGGTGATGGAGGAACCGTAAAAGATCTGAGACGTCACGTTAAAGACTGAAAGCAGCAGGAACGCTGAGGAAAGCAAGCAGAGTCTGAAGTGGTGCTAAGAACTAATAATACGCTGACAGGACTGTGTCTGTGAATAAGGCTGCATTTAGAGGAAGGAGCATAAATGTTTAGAAGACGATTAAAAGTTTAGGTGCATTTAACGTAAAGGCGTTACCGTGGAGATGAGTGTTGTTCTGGTTGGAAACAGAGGAAACGGATTTAGACGAACAGATGAATAAAAAAAGAACAGAGCTGCTGTGAAGAGTGAAATGTGAGGCGGGCGAGTCCAGACACAACAGCAGCAGGAGGGGGGGGGGGGTAGATGGACAGGTGGGGGGGGGGGGGGGTGCTGGGGGTGATGGAGGGGTGAGAATGAGACAGAGGAGAGGAGGAGGGCAGATTAAGAGGGTATTGATTTCTATATAAAGATGGAGGGATGTGATATGGGGGAGGGGGGGAGGAGAGGAGGCCACTGGGAGGGAGGACGAGGGTTTGGGTTACATAACGACCACAACACCCGTCTGTCTGTGATGGTTTTAACTGGAGCTCCATTTACCACCTTCACCCAAATAACATCCAGGAAGACACGGAAACAACGAGGAAGAATAAAATAAAAGAATACATCTGTAGAGAAAACTAAAATACATAAATAGAATTATCAGCTGATTATATTTCTGTGAACTGACAAGAAAATATGAAACGCATTAAAAATAAAAGCAGCAGCAGAAATAAAATGTTCCAGAAGCGTTTTTAACTGATCACATCTAACGTTTTAATGATCGGATCTGTTAAGTTTTCATCCACAGTCATTTTAAAACAAACCAGAAATATACAGAGCTTAACTGAATTCAGGAAAATGGAAGTAATCCAGAGAAAAAGCAGAAATAATATGTGAATAAAAATAAAAATACCATCTTCAAACATTTTAAAATAATCCAGGTAAAAATAAAAATCATTTTGGAAAAATAATAATCCAGGAAAAACCAGGAGCAGTGCACAATGGAGAATTAATAAAAAATAACAATACTGAAATAATATAAGAAAAAATAGAAATAATAATTTAAATATGAAATAAAACCCTAATGATCCGTTATCCAGAAAGAATCTAAAATAAACCTAAATAATCCATCACAAAGAAACAAACACGTAATCTGAGATAATCTGTAAAGAATAATAAATGTTGATCCTGTTTCTGTTTAGATAAACCAGATGTTTCTGTTAGCATGTTAGCGTGTTAGCTTCATACTGAGACAGAGAGTAAAGCTCATTAAAAACAGAAGAAAACCAAAGGGACTTCTGAATGGAACGAGGAAAACCGGTTCTGCTTGTACCTGGAGACTGTTGAGGTCACATGAAGGTCACATGAAGGTCACATGAAGGTCACGTTAGCCCTGATATCTGAGCCAGCAGCGTTTAGGACGTTAACGTATCATGAGGAACAAGCGTGGCTGAAGGTGACGGGTACACACAGGTACACACAGGTACACACAGGTAGACACAGCGAGCGCACACCACCAACACCTACACACCTTCACCTCCTCCTACAAACTGTTGCAAACAAGCAGCTCCACTCCTCCTCCTCCTCCTTCTTCTTCTTTTTCCTGTGAAAGCGTGAAAACAATCGAGCAGCTGAGCGAGGCTGCATCCTGCTGCTACACACACACACACACACACACACACACACACACACACACACACACACACACACACACACCACAACACAGATCAATACCACTTTATAATTCAGGATTGCTGGAGTTTGGGTTTTAGGGCAGCCTGGCTTCCAGCCTTCATAAATATTACAGTGTTATTGACTTGATCTCAATGAATTGGAGATTTTCTTCTTCTGCACTTTTTTTTTTTCTTCTTGGTTGCAGCCCTCCCCCGTCTCCCTCCCCCCTCTCCATCAGGTGATTGTGAGGAATAAAGTCTTCTTTATTTATTCTCTATGAGCTGGAGATGAGACGACTAACAGCAGCAGAGTGTTTGGGTGGAGCTGATTGGTCGATCACGTCTCAGACCGTCCATCAAATAATCCAGAGACGGTCCAGATTTAATCCAGGAACACTGAGACAAATGAGACATAATTCAAGATGAACAGAGATAATCTATAATGCTGAAACAGATCTGACATATTAATATAAACTAACCAGAAATAATCTGCCCCCCCCCCACGACCCACCACGCCCCCGTCATACAGTAAAGATGGCGTATTGATTTTCCTCCCGACCACCAGCACACTTTTCTTACTTCTCTCTCAGCTGATCGTCCTGCTGACGCTCTCTAACCGACTCTCTCTCTAATCAATAGGAAACCTCCTTCAAAATAAAAGCAGACAGGAAAATAGAGTCAGCTCATAAATTCAGATTTAAAGGAGAGCGCAGAAATAATGACGTGTTTTATTCAGACAGATAAATGTTGTTGAGTCGATCGATCAGACGACGACGTTCAATGATCCTCAGTCTGAAGCAGGTTAACGTCAGCAGCTGGAAGGATTTATCAGAGGCTAACGTTAGCCGCTAATGCTAATGTTAGCTTTTAATGCTAACCATGGATGTGTTGGTTTGACTGTGGACAAAGTTTAAAGCATCTGTTTTTTATTTAAATAAGAAGAGTTGTAAAAGACAAAGTTAATAAAGTTGAGTTGATGTAGAAAGGTGGAGTTAAACTGGACTGATTTAATTATTAACATTATTATTATCAATAATAATAATGTTAATAATAAATCTATTGATTATCGTCGATGCTTTGAGTCTTCTCTAAAGAAGAACCTGAACTTTTTTCTCCTGACAACATGAACGTGAACTTTTACCTGATTGGTCCCAGAGTTCAGTTCTGGTTGAATTATTTATCTGTTGTGGTCTGTCTGTGCTGGGGTCAAAGGTCAAAGGTCAGTGGCAGGTCCTAATGAATAAAGCTGTTGTTTT
>SRSE01001114.1:0-2500 GCA_005024645.1 Planiliza haematocheilus | reverse complement strand
ACTCAACACACACACACACACACACACACACACACACGAGTTCATTCAAAACAAAGTTGATGTTTAAAGAGAGAACAGCTGGTGAAGAGAGAAGAGTCAGTACAAAGGAATTTAACAAGAGAGAGAGATGGAGAGAGAGATGGAGAGATGAGAGATGGAGGGATGAGAGAAGGAGAGATGAGAGAGATGGAGGGATGAGAGAAGGAGGGATGAGAGAGATGGAGGGATGAGAGAAGGAGAGAGAGAGAGATGGAGGGATGAGAGAAGGAGAGAGAGATGGAGAGAGAGATGGAGGGATGAGAGAAGGAGCGAGAGATGGAGGGATGAGAGCAGTAAAAAAAGAAGAATAGCTGTTTTGGTCAGAGATACTTTAACTTATCATCTTCATCGTCTTCATGTCTGAGGAGCTCAGTGATGAGAACGCTTTCTAAAATCAGCTGAAATCTGAATGGACTCTGGTGGGCCTCCAGCCTGTTGCTTGATTGACTGCTCAGCTGGTTTCTGATCTGTAGTTCTGTACCTTTGCCTCTGTCCAGTCCCCCCTCAGTCCCTCCTCTGTCCCTCCTCTGTCCCCCCCGTCCCCCCCGTCCCCCAGCATCAGCCTCTTTCTGCTTTTTATTCTTCTCTGAATTTATTTTTTGGACAGATCTTGGGCGCCCGCTCTCTCGCCCGCTCCCTCGCTCGCTCGCTCTCGGACTTTCACCTCCTCAGGTAAATTGAGTTTTCAAGGTGAACGTCCCATTACAGGAGAAGGTTGACAAATTAATTTGGTGGGCGCCTTGTTGCCGTGCGGCTAGCGATAGTGACCGGCCTGTCAATTTGAGAAATGAGGTGTAGCTCAGGCAGCCAGATGGGAGAGAAATTGAACAGCACATTAGCTAATTACTTATGCAAATCACCGCCAGTCGCTGCACCTTAACTCCAGCTCGCTAGGATGACACTCAGAGTTTTAGCTAACGCTAATCCAGACGCTGCTCACCTGCTGCAGATCAGACCAGGTGACGACTCAATGGCTCAAGTTTAAAAGCTTCTAAAGATTTTCACAATAAAACACAAAAACTGAGCATTTGAATGTTTATTAAGTCATTAATACTGGTCAAAATAAGATCTTCCATTTTACAATCATAAAAATAACATATTTAAATAAATGAATGTCTAGTTATCAATATTTAACATGTAAAGCAAAGATTGTTGCTGAATCCTTGTTTTGCGGTTTGGTTTGGTTTGGAGAGTTGATGTGATGTGGAGGAGTTTTATTTTAACTGATAACTTTTTAGTTTTTATTTGCTCCACGTCTGGGTCTAAACCCACACATCCCTCCCCATCTGCAGCCTAAACCACCTCCTCCTCCTCCTCCTCCTCCTCGTCTTCATCGCTACCCAGCGTCCCGGTCTGAGACTCGGTGGCCAGGTGTTCATTTAACGCCTAACGGCAGCTCGGTGAGGACGCCCCTGAGTCCGCTTCACGCTGCCGCCAGCCGAGCGAAGACTCCACGCTGCCAAAACTCCCCCCATAAACCCTCCTAACACTCCTCCATCCCTCCATCCTTTTCTTTCTTTCCTCCCTCTTTCTATTGTTTCTACTCTGTTCGTTAACCTCTGCAGCGGCGCTGGTGCTGGTGTTAGTTCGTCTCCTGGTGATAAACTCTGTAGACGTCCAGCAGCTGGACACTAAAGGCGTCTTTACAGCACGATGGGACATATTCGCTTTAAATACATTTTTTTACAAACACAGTTTTAATGGTGTTAAAAGATCCTGGTGGTGCATTTTAAATGAAACTGACCCAACTGTAAGAATACGCTTGGATGCATGTCCCAGATGTTTGTAGGGAACAGGATTACAGATGAAACTAATGTACATTTAAAATGTACTAATATTTGAATGGAGTCTGGTCTAGATTCATTTTTGTGGTCAGAAAATACAAAAGAGAAAATATGTCATCAGTGTCTGGTGTGGCTTCCTATGAGCAGTGTGGTGTTAAATCATCAGATAATTAATACTGAGCTAAATGTAAATGTAAAGAAAAACATTTAATGGCTGTTAACTTCCTGATCAGCTGTTTAATAAAATACCTGACATAAATAAATGAGGAGGAAGGAACCAACAACAGGACGACCAGTAACTCCTTTACATGTGGATCATCAGGGGTGAGGAGCGGGTGAGGAAGCAGGTTAGCGGGGGGGGGGCTTAGCGTCTTCCTAATCACACCTCACTAATCCGACCTGTCAAACCCAAACCTGACGTCCAATCAGAGATCTGTGGTCACCCTCTAATTAGCTCATCCTGGCCCTCCTGGAGGATGCTGGGAAATAAAATAAATAAAATAAAAAAATAAAAAGTGGTGTCGGCTGATTGAAGGAGACAAAGAAGAGAGAGCTGGAGCCTCGTTCTCCTCTGGAGGCTCGATGTCCGTTAAAATCCAGGCGAGCCGGGGGCGTCGGGGCACCTAGTTCGGATGTGTGCAGGTGTGTGTGTGTGGTGTGTGTGTGTGTGTGTGTGT
>SRSE01001113.1:0-64206 GCA_005024645.1 Planiliza haematocheilus | reverse complement strand
CCACTCCAGTCAGAGCGTTGACAGACACGGGGAGTTCAGCCAGGAGGCGGTTCACCTCGCCCGTCACACGGTTGCCTTCCCCGCTCAGAATCACGATCTCATTGGTCCGGGCTAAAGGCGCCGCCACCTTGGAAGCAATCTGAAAGGACACGGTGAAGTTTTTACTGTAAGCAGGAATCAGAGACGTGATCAATGGGCTAAATGTTTGGAAGTTCTTGGGTCATCAAACAAGGTGCTGATCATTAGATGAGCAGATTTATTAGACGCAGATGCAGCCAGGCCAAGCTAAGCTAAGCTAAGCTAAGCTAAGCTAAGCTAAGCTAGGCTAATTGAGTCCTTGCTTCCAGTATTTCTTTCTAATCTGAACTAACAAATCCAGTTGTCCTTATTTCAGCTCAGTTTTTTTTGGACGTGCCGTGACCTCGATGACACAGTTTAGACGCCAGTGAACTTTAAATGATGAGTTCATCAGTGTGCGTTACCTTGGGCAGAGAGTCGAGGACCAGCGCAGTCTTGGCTGCGTCTCCGTACTGCTGGTAGGCCTCAGCCTTCAGCCTCATCTTCTCAGCCTCTGCCTTCCCCACCGCTTCGATCGAGAAAGCTTCCGCCTCGCCGATCTTTTTGATCTTCAGCGCTTCAGCCTGCGCTAACAGCACCGTCTTTGTCCTGATGCAGAGAAGCCGAGTTATTAAACGTAGCAGCTGCTGCGTTGGGATGACAACAACATTTAAAGCCGTGTTTGTTTTTGGCAGCCCTGCAGAGAGACGTTATCTAAATGGAGCCAGAATGACCACAGCACACAGAAATGTGGTGTGGTGAGTGCTCGGCTTCAAACCGGTGTCACAGATAATCATCAGCTCCAGTGATGATGCTGCTGTGTCTAACAGGGTCAACAAAACTAAACCATCAAACAAAGGCTTGCTGTAGACGTTAAATACATTTGGAACTGGTATAACTGTGACGTGTTTAACGTAATCCAGACACGGTTCAGATAGTTTTCTCTGCTGCCGTGACCAGTATGCAGTGATACAATCTCTCCTCCAGTATTACTTCACCTTTACCTGTGCAGAAATGTTTTAAAACCGGAAATCTGACTCAGCCACATTTTTCTTCCTGCAGCTACTCAACGAAAGATTACATCAAAGCTGCAACCAGATGTTTCTAAACCCAACTCTACTCAGTTCCCTGAATCGTTTCATGAAAGTCACCCACTGTGCCTCTAGTAGAGTGAGGAGGATGTTTCTTTGTGACCTTTTATCTCGTAAATCATTCTGATAACCACTCTAACGTCTCACTCACTTCAGCCCTCAGCCAGCTGCTGTATCTTGTAGGCCTCGGCCTCGGCGGGCCTCTTGACCGTGGCGATGAGCTCTTTGTCCGTCCGGTCGATCTCCTTCTCCTCGATGGTGATCTCTTTTTTCCTTTGCACCACCTCGATCTCAATCTCCTCCAGTCGGATCTTCTGTTGCTCCTTAGCTGCCTGCAACTCGTACGCCAGCTGAGCCTCTGCTTTCTGAAAACACAGAGTGTAAAGATTTATCCGAAGCACACACAGCGGAGAGTTCAGTCTGAAGATGATTTCAGTAAAGGTGAGATAGTATTTATATTTGTTACGGGTCACTGCTTGTTAACAGTTCAACATCTCACCATCTATCTGGTGTACCCACCTTGGTGTTGATTTCCTGGTTGAACGAAGCTTTCTGCAGCTCCAGCTCTCGCCTGGAGTCGGCCATCTTGGTGTCGGCCAAGAATTTGATATCCATCATCTCCTTCTTACACTCTGCTTCCTAGGAGACGATGAAGAAGCAGGAGATGAGTGGAGTCAGTGAGCACGGCAGGATTCAATGGAAACAGCTTCCCTCCTCGTAGAGCCTCCTTACCCGTATCCCAGCATCCCTCTCTGCCTCGGCCACACCGATGTCGGCGTCCCTCTGGACGGCTGCAATCTGGGTTTTCCCAAGGGAGCTCAGGTAATCCAGTTTATCGTACACATCCTGTGAACACAGACAAGCTGGTCATCTTAAGTGTAAGACATTTTATTGTCTTTGTCTGGTAAAAAACAACAAAATACAGTTTGGCAGCTCCTTGGTTCGGTCCTACCAGAAACTAGTGCTTGCTAAAGGTTCCTAGGATTTTTCTGAATGTGCACAAACCTACATTGGAGTATTACATGCGTTATTTCAGCTGCAGTCTGAACGGAAACAGTGCGTCGTGAATTAGCGACACTAGGCATGAAGGGGTTAAAAAGTCTGAATTACAACATGCAAGGTTTGCAAACAAATAGTGAATAAAAAGGACAGTAACAGCACTAATTTGTTCCACCACCTCAAACACAGCAGACTATGAAGCAGAGGTTGAAGGTGTGAGGATGTGATTTTTATAAAATGATCCTGCTTCTCACATGATTTACTGCCGCAGCAAACATTTACCTCCTGAAGGCTTAAATATAAATTTGCTCTCTTAAGTTAATAAGTCCATTTGTAGACAGATCTTTTTCTCTTCCTCCTACTCAAAGCCTAAAATCACATCGCCTGAACAGGGACTTGAACCCTGGACCCTCAGATTAAAAGTCTGATGCTCTACCGACTGAGCTATCCAGGCTCTGACAGATGCTCCACTGGACGCCCACATCCTCGTTATATTAACATTATTATTAAGCTTTAAATCAGGAGTCCACCAACCCACCTTAATGGTAAAGCTCAGGACCTCGATGCCCATCCTGCCCACATCTGGAGCGGCCACATCCCTCACCAGTTTAGCAAACTGGTCCCTGTCCCGGTAGATCTGCTCCACGGTCAAAGTACCTGCAGGAACAGAAGCATTGAATTCTTTAACTAAAGCTGTATGAGTGATAAATAATAATATGTGTGATAGATAACAAACCAGATTCAAGCTAAAGAGGAGTTTTTGAGCTGACGAGGACCATCATCAGACCGACTCAGACGTGGGTCGTGTTAGTTGTTCATACCTAGGATGGAGCGCAGATGTCCCTCTAAAGTCTGCAGGAGCACGTATTTGATTTCCATTATCGTTTTACCCAGAAACTGCTCACAGGCTATAGCCAGCAGGTCGTGCTCCGTCATGACTTTCACCTAAAGGAGACGCGATGATTTTAGTGGTTAACAGACAAAATCAGCAGCGTTACAAGTTTAATGCGCAAAACATGTTGTTTAGTGTGAATGTTAGTACCAGAAATGTCAAAAGAAAAGAGTCTAAATGTTTTATGTCAACCAGGAACTATCAAATCAAAGAAAACTACATCTGATTCAAGCTGATGGTCGGACGTTTCCCGGCCGGCGGTTTGTTGAATCGGCAGCTGAGTCGGTGGAAAAACATCGGACGTGCACACGGGGTAGTTCAGACTTGAGAAGTTCAACTCCGGAGGAAGGAGGACGGTTATTCTGTAACTGGAAAAGCCCACGAAATGCATTCTGGGATACCTCACTGTACCGAATCCAGATGATTGTTCAGAAAACTGAACCAGTGCACGAGAAGAGACATGGAAGACATCTTTATCCCATCTCTACATCTAAATCAACAAATATTTCAACGACGACAACATCATCTAGACAGAATAATAAGCAGACTAACTGATCAGCGTGATCCATCAGAGCATCAGAGGCCAGGCCTCAGTAGAGAGGCAATCAAGGAGCCACATTCACAAGGAGTGGCTGCAGTGAAAGGAGACAGGGAAAGCTGCCAAATAACAAAGTGGCCACTATGCCACACTCACCCAGGTCTGATCAGCCTGTAGAGAGCTTCTTATGATGAAAGGCTGAAACACCCAATGAAGCTGTAAGTAGAGGATGTAGAGGCCTCGTACCATAGCAATTAAAACCTAGTCCTATCAAGCAAAGGTGGTTTTTATTAAGGCTGAATGATACGGGAAACATTTCATATCTCGATACCATTTTTTTTAAAGCCCTCTTTCTAGACCGTGTACACAGGTACCATGTCTCCCGTACTGCGACGTTCTCGCAAGAATACCGTGATCGACGGGAGTCCCGTAAAATTGTCCCCCACCGGCCGCATTATCTTCCACGCTCACTTTACTTTCTTCCTTTTTAAATTCCCCGCTGTGTTTGTAGTGTCTGTGCGTCTCATATGTTTGACGTTGGTCTATATCGTTGCTTTTTCGATATTAATATCTTGAATGTTCATATCTTTAATGTTCAACGATACATATCGTTCAGCCCTGGTGTGTATCTCTTCCCCTTTTGAATAGTGACTACAGACTACTGCCCCCTGCTGACAGGGAGAGGTAACTGGCCGTAGTCAGGAGACATGACGACGCAGTGAACCTTCATTTCCAGTATTTCCTTGATATCATTTTGTTGTGTCGAGGTGTTGAGTCTAAGCCTGGCTCTAGTGTGTGACAGGGTTCACAGAGAAAGATGCTGAGCGTGGGTCTTACCTGAGCCACACCTGTGACAGTGATGGCTACTCCCTCTGCTGTCTCCACGTCCTCACATCGGGGCTGCAGAGTCATGATCTCGAGGCTTAACCTTTGCAGAAAGAAACAGATAAAATTATCCTTATTAATTACAGCATTCAGACAAACTAGAGCATACAGATGGTTTAAGATAAATACAAGATGTGGGGAATATGAAAAAGCTCTAATAAACACATCTGAGTCTTTAGGAGGCAGTTGTCATTGACAGTATTTGTGAGGCACACTGAAACTAAAAACTCTGTGGTTTACATTAGAAACCAATAGAGTGTAATATGAGACAAACTATGACCCGAATGCTTTCATCCTCTGATTGCTTTCTGCAGATAATGGGACTCAACTCTCTGAGGAAATTCAAAGCCCACTTCACCTGTGGTCTCTATAAAAAAAAAACCCTCGGCCCCTCCATCCATCCGAGGCGATTAATCAGAAGCCACTCGTGTGTAATGAGCAGCACTTGCTCCAGTCAGGGAGCTACTAACATGTCTGTGTAGATTCTCATCAGATTACACAGATTCAGGGTTTTTGAACAGAAAGGAAATACAGAGTGGTGTCGTTGCTTCTACTCTGTTGCTTCTCACCTTTGGGCGTCTGTGATGAGCCACCAAGACCAAGCCCAGCCTCCCACGATGTAGGTTTTCATATCAGAGCCACAGCAACCGCCTGAAGGAAGAAAACGGCTCCAATAAAGACAAGGACGAGAAACGAAGCACAGAAATGTATTCAAACCCTCTGAGATTACCTGTTGAGATTATTAAAATGCAGAATGGAGGATAAGATTTAACTATTTATTGTCATATTCAAATAAAACAAAATCCCGTGATGGAGATGGTGATTAACTACCGGTGAACATCCAGGGTTTGGATATCGACACCGTGGATAGATATAAATACCTGGAGGTTCACCTGAACAATAAACTGGACTGGTCACACAACACCAGTGTCCTCTACAGGAAGGGACAAAGTCGCCTCCACCTGCTGAGGAGACTGAGGTCCTTTGGTGTGTGTAGGACGCTGCTCAGGACCTTTTATGACACGGTGGTTTGCTGGTGTGGTGGAGTCACAGAGAGGGACGAGAACAGACTGGACAAACTGATCCAGAGGGCCAGCTCCATCCTGGGCTGTCCTCTGGATTCAGTGGAGCAGGTGGGGGAGAGGAGGATGTTGGCTAAACTGTCCAACATCAGGAAGAACTCCTCTCACCCCCTGTATGAGACAGTTGTGACTTTGGGAAGCTCCTTCAGCCAAAGACTGCTGCATCCACAGAGCAGGAAGGAACGCTACCGCAGGTCTTTTGTCCCCTCAGCAGTCAGACTCTTTAACATCACCATTTCCTAACTCTTCTGCTGCTGAGCTGCACAGTGTACAGTGTGTATATATATATATATATATGTATATATAACCATCATCTCACACCTTCTATTTGCAGTACATGGTAATTTAACTCCTATTGGAGTTTGTTGTTGTTTTTATTCATGATATTCATGAATATATATAAATATTCAACGTCCTAATGCTTTAACTCCTCAATCCAAATTGGCTGTTTCAACTCAGACTAGACACTGTAAATCTCTCTGATGCAATACATAAATATGTTATGTACATATTTGTCTGTCATATTCTATTTTATATTCTGTTCTATTTTTTTGTATCTTCTGCATCTTGCACTGGGATGAATAAAGTCTTATCATATCTTATCTTATGTGTGTATTTATTAGTTTGTTCTCAAATGCTCACCTGCGTCTATACTCAGTGTCTTTCCAGATCAACACTCTTAATGAACATTTGAATCTATAATTACTTGCCACTTCATTAGGAAATAACTTGTGATTCAACTTTGTGATTTTGGACGCAGCAGTTGTTGTTGTACTATTGAACTGTGTTGTATTTTACTGACACGTGTTCCTATTATTTTGTCATTTTAGTCAGCGTGCTAGAGTAAATAACAGAAACTCATTAGTGTTTAATTCAATCCAGTTTAACAGCGTCACAATCTACATCCTCCATAATGATCATACAGTTGAATTACCACTTTACTGATGTGTGAACATTCATGACACGGGGTTTTGTTGCAGGACTGCTACAATAAAAAGCTTTAGTTCATTAGTGTACTTAATGTTTTGGCAAGTGATTGGATTTATTATGATAGTCTTTAAAGCACAGATCAAAATAGACCATATTTATTGTAATACTTTTCATGATATCTTTAAGTTCAGATTTTCTTTTTTTAGTTTAATTCTGTATATTTCGGACCTCTTAATTATTCACAGCCATCTTATGACTACAGCTGATGGAGGAAAGAGTAAACCCGCCCCTCTCTGTGATATAGCGGGATTCATGTGCTCATAAATAAACCCCAGAGCTCATTAAATCCATGACTTACTCTCATTTCATCGTCTTTATTCCTGTGCTGATGAACCAAATCTATGAATCAAATCATTTCAATACATCGAGCCTACATGGCTGCTAATGTTACGGTTTGTGAAGACAAATATGCTGAGATTATCGTTACCAACACGTGTTTAGTGATTACAACCTGCTTATAAATCACTGGTTAACTAACGTTTATTTGACAGTGACATCAGCTAGCCAGCTAGCTAGCTAGCATCTTTACCGTTAGCTCATCGGTCACCATGATAACTAGCTAGCACCGTTAGCATGAAGGGGAACACCTACCGGAGACCACCAACGCTTCGTTTGGCCCCACAGTTAAACAGTTCCCCATGTTGACCCGGGACAGAAAAAGACCAAATTTAAAACTAGGAAACAGTGGGGTCCTTTACGGAGAGGATGGTGCTGGTGTTATCCGGTATTTAATCCCAGAGTGATTGGCGTGATTAAAGAGGCTTCAGCAACAACAACACAGCCCCGCCCCGCCCAGCGACAACGTAATGACGTCACCGACAACGGCACGGAGGCGTGACGCTTCCCGGAAATAAAATAAAACAAAATAAAAAATAAAATAAAATACAATAAAAAATAAAATAAAACATAAAATAAATAAAAATAAAATAAAATATTTATACATAAACCGATCAGCCAAAACATTAAAACCACTGACAGGACAAGACAATAACATTGACCATTTTAAGATAAGAAAAAACTTTATTAGTCCCGCAATGGGGAAATTGCAGTTCACAGAAGCTTACAGAAAATGCAGAGTAATAAAATAAAATAAAATAGCAAGAGCAAAAAGAGTAGATATAAAGGATAAATAATGAAATAGAATCAGATAGAAACATTGCACAGATTGAACTGTAATATTGCACGGGTTAAATTGTAAAATATTGCACAGACTGGTGTCAAGCTGTTGTTTGGAGTTTTTACACTTATGGTGTAATATTATTGCACATATTAAGAGTTTGTTGTGGAGCCTGCATATTATTGTTGGTGGAGAAGCAGGTGCTAAGATAAACAATAAATGAATAACTTATTCTAATCTGAATTTAACTTCTGATATATTCTTTCTGGCTGCACTGTATCATGACATGATGTCGCCTTCATCTCTGTGACCTGTAGAGGGCAGTAACACCAAACTGGAAAGTATTTCTATCCCATGCAGGCTTTTGTCAGCAGGAGTTTGTCTGACCTAAAGCTGCACCTCTGGTTCTATATCGCATGCATCCAGATCCTTGTTATCACTGTTTGTCCCTGCACGGCAACACCCTTTGAAATGATGACACCTGTCTCTCATATGAAATATTTTAACAGTGTAATTCATTCAGATTCAGAAAACTTTATTTGTTTCCTGTGAGCAGCATGACAGAAATAGAACACATACAAAAAACTATGCCATGCATGTTTGAACTTTTACCTTTAGTCTATAGTATTTTAGGCTACCTGCATGTATCTCACTGGCTCTTTCTTGGCCGTTTCTGTCACCTTCGTCAGCCTCCTGTGTGCAGCTTATCTCTGTGCTTTTGTGTCTGATTACAACCTCCTCTGTACCTCGTCATCACCCCCCGCTAACTCTCTCCCTCTCTCTTTCTGCAGCAGGGATCAGTGGCAGTGAATGAGCAGGTCGCTGCCGTGTCGCTGTTAATGCCATCAAGAAAGAGAGAGGGAGGGCAGCGGTGAGGGAGGATGAGGAGGAGGAGGAGGAGGAGGAGGAGGAGGAGGGAGTCATTCACTTCTTATACCTCTGTGCACTTTCACATGAAGAAGGTTGGGAGCAATAGAGGAAAGAACAGAGAAGGAAAATGACAATTCTTTAAGAATTTAATGGTGGAAGTGAATAGAGGAAGACTTTGCTGCCACGAGAGAGAAAAAGAGAGAAAAGACAGTGGATGTAAACATAAACAGAAGAAAAGTCTGGGAAGAAGAAGAAAAATGAACCATGTGGGGTGAAAAGGTTTCTCTCCACCTCCTGAAGAAAGATCCCACTGTCCATCTCTACTGTTTTTCATCCGTCCATCCAGTAAACAGGACATCTGAGGAGAGACCAGCACTGGAAGGAAGGAAGACGGACGAGCAAGAAGACTTCAGAGCACACAGAGAGGTGAGGGCAAACAATCAGTCAGTCCGTCAGGCTTACGGAGGCACGCTAGCTTTGTGCATAATCTACTTACTGTGTTTGTTTGTTTTGTGGCGCCGTCCGGCTGCGTTTCTTGTTTCTTCCAACATCACCAGTTATTTATAAAGAGGTGACACATTTCTGTGGAGTCGTAGATATTCAAGATTCAAGATAATTGTAGTCAAATGCAAAGTTTAGACCAGTCTCCCTTTCTAAAAACAAAGCATAAAAAGAAATGAATTGAAATTTTTAGCATATTTGAAGCAGATAATCAAGATGAAAACAAAAACATCACTTTAAGAAGATGGGTTTTAGCTCTGGTTTGGTCTCCATCAACAAAAATATCTGCTCGTTCATCAAAATCTCATTACTGATGCCAAAGAGTGGAAGAAAGATTTAGCATTAAACCAAATTAACCGGGTACCCAGCTTGTTTTTTTCTGGATGATAGAGAAACTCTCACAGTCTTGATAAATTAAATCTACACATATTACTGCCTACATCGCCCACAATGCAGTTCAGGCTGCATGTGTTGTTGTAGGCTTGTAGCAGTTAGCCTCACGCTGAGACGAGGCTGCAGGTCATCTCAGTAATCTCCAACCCACGCTGTCTTTAAATTACTTCACTTCAGACATTTCGTTTTTTTGTCTATCAAGCGTCCTGCAGCTACAGGACACTTTGAAGACAAAAATATTGTTTGTAATGTGCAGCAGCACCTCCCTGTAACCAGACGTAGACTTTAATGGCCGGGACAGTGTCATTGTTGACGTTGCTGTGACTGAATTGGGGTGACTCTGGTGAGTTAATGTGTCCAAACCAACACGACTTTCCAATTACATAATAGACGGCTGCCTTTAGGATCCATGTTAATCCACAGCTGTCCTATCAGCAGCCAGGCTGGTCAGCAAGTTAAATTAGTTCAGGTCGATAAACTTCAGCAGCCAGTAGCATCAGCACAACAGCAGGAAAATAATCTAATTATCAGGCATTAAAGTACAAGTATAAGATAAGAAGCATGACCAGGAATAAATATATAAAAATATAGAC
Organism: Planiliza haematocheilus; assembly: GCA_005024645.1. Lineage (NCBI taxonomy): Eukaryota > Metazoa > Chordata > Actinopteri > Mugiliformes > Mugilidae > Planiliza > Planiliza haematocheilus. The sequence continues at coordinate 54,198 of SRSE01001113.1, read as the reverse complement.
CGTATTAAAAGGCTTTAAAGAATTTAGATTGTTGATGCTGTGATTGAAACTAAAGGACAATGGCCACAGCTTAACTTTTAAACCAGGTTTCTACTCTGGATTTTCTTTTCATTCTTTATTTCCGACTCTTTTAATGAGCGAAGGAGAACTGAATGACTACAGTTGTGTCGTATTTGGTTGCAGCGGGGAGCTGATAGAGATTTAGCAGCTTAGTTATCTCAGAAACCACTTTCTTCCAGGATGTCACAGCGAACAAGAGGAGAACTTGGATCAAACTGTTACGATTACAAGGAGGAAATAGTTGGTCAAACGGAGAGGAAGGTGATAAATCATTTAAATATGAGGATAGGCTTGCACCCTTACAAGCAGCCTGAAAAAAAAGAAAGCTTCACAGAGACAATCCTTTTTCACGTCCTCTCTTATTCTACTTTTTATTTTAATCTTCGTCCTTCTTCACATCATTCTTTCTCTCTCTTCTCCTTCCTGTCCACCACCCTTCTCTCTCTCTGTCCCATCTCTAAATATCTTGTCTCATTTGCAGGATGTCTCACTTTTGTCGCGCCGCTCTCTTTTTGCTAATGTGTCTTAATCTGTGGCGGTAAAATCTGATATGTGTGGACGAACAGAGCATGACTGCACTCAACCTTTGTCCCAGACCTCAGCGGGGGTAATTAGATGCTGAAATATTGATAGGGAGAGTGTTTGTGTGTGTGAGAGAGAGAGACGAACATCTCATGAGTTTTTACTGTGTGTCTATGTGACCGTACGGCTTTCTGTATTTATTAGCGTTTTTATTTTTACCACCTTTCCTCCACTAGAGCTTAAACAAAGGTCAGAGAGGGAGAGATCTATCTATCTATCTATCTATCTATCTATCTATCTATCTATCTATCTATCTATCTATCTATCTATCTATCTATCTATCTATCTATCTATCTATCTATCTATCTATCTATGAGAGTTTAAGCAAAATTTAGCAGTTGAATGTGTTTCGTGACATTAGTTCATCTTAATGCCTCCTCATATTTTACTACTAGCACTCCCCGCTGGTGTAGTTGTGTAATGAGGGAAGTTTATAGCGTCTGTTTTTATTAGAAAGCTTCTTAAACGCTTCCAGAGACGATGAAACTTCCTGGTTAGAGTTCTGGTTTCAGGATCAAGAGCATCTGTCTCTGCTTCCAGGAGCCAAAGGTCAAATGGATGCAAGTAAAACTGGTTATGAAGGTGAAAATCTCACAGTGTTTCTCTCACATGAGGTGTTAAATCAGTCATATGTTGATATTTTTATTTTTTATTTTCTTCTTCTTGATTGTTTTCTTGTTTTCTTTTCCGTAAATCGTATTGATGAGAAATCCTTAATAAATGCAGTGAATCCATAAACAATCATCACATCATCATAATGACCACATCACAGGGTTTTCTTATTTAATATCTCCTGGTAGCCGTCGTGCCACGTGATAGGATCAAACTCTGCTCGGGGCTTCGGGCGTAACTGAAGCTGAGAATAAAACTTCTAATGAGGTTGAGGTGTCACAGCTGCCGTGTGTCAGAATGTCAAAGGATCAAACTCATTAAAGGAGCCTGAATAATTTACTGGAGCTAATAACCACACACACACACTGTTGTTTGTATGTGTTGACCGGAACCAAACTAAACCCAGATGTCTCATCCTATTGTTGTGTCGTACAGTCATGTGTGTCTGAGATGTATTTGTGCCTCTTTTAAAAAGCCTCATCTAGGATTCAACTCCTCGGTTGTTTCTTGAGCTGTTACTCTGGTTGTTTATCTGCCTTCTTGTCCATATTTGTTTTTTGAGAAACGTCGTCAGTCGCTGACCGACTACACTTTCAACTGTCCCATTTGTCAAGGATGTGTGATTCCTGAGGGGTAATGTAGTTGTTAAAGCGGCAAGACTGTGCAAAAATACATGTTGGATCAAAAAGTTTAGCACTGACGCCCCATAGAAAGAAGGTTCTAGGTTCTAATCCATCGATTGGTTCCTTTCTGTGCGTAGTCTGCATGTTCTCCCTGTTCTCTCCAGGTTCTCCAGCTTCATCCCACCGTCCAAAGACATGCTGCTTAGGTTCATTGGTGATTCTAGATTGGCCGTAGGTGTGAGTGTCTCTCTGTGTTAGTCCTGTGATAGACTGGAGACCTGTCCAGGGTGGACATGGACGTCTGTTATTCATAGAGTGGCAGATGCTCAGTCAGGTTTCTTCTTTGTTCAGGTAATTACTAATTATGTGAAGGGTTAGGAACAACAGAAAGCTGCATGCAGTAAAGGAGTAAACATCCATCTGATGAATAAATGATCTTTCTCTTTTTTGTTTTTAAGGATCTACAGGCGACTGCTGATGTCCAGTGACGAGGATATAAACCAGAACCATGGTCATTTTACAGCAGGTACACACACACACACACACACACACACACACACACACGCGCGCGCGCGCACGCTTTTGTCTACTGTGCGTCGTCTTTGTGTGTTTAAATTTCTGCAGCTTGTTGCAGTGAATGTACAACAACTTATTAACTATCAGCTGCTCATCACACAGCATTGTTCTCATTGTTTGTCTCCATCACACACACACACACACACACATGGATGTGTGTGTGTGTGTGTGTGTGGGTGTGTGTGTGTAGCCATGCTCTGGCCTCAGTGTCGGCCTTTTTGATGCTTGGTTAACGCGTAGCTGAACACGTCTGCCTTTCCGATCGATTAATGAGCTCTGACAGCGTTTCCCTGGTGTGGAGGCACAAATGGGGGCGAACCAGTGGGACAAATAAAACACCACACAGAGATCAGAGACCGGCCTCCACCAGCCTCTGCCTCATAACGCTTATAGACTGAACAGGTGACGTTAAACTGAACTGGACAGGAAGTGTGTGTGAGTTAAACGCTGCTGCTGCTGCTGCTGGATAACGAGGCTCTGATTGTTTTTAAATGAGCGGAGGTGGACGTTGTGGGTTTGGTTTTACTCTCAGAGCGGGTGAAGCTTTTGGACGTGACGCCTGAAACTGGAAGAACTTGATTTTGAGAAAACAAACGTTTTGGTGCGCTGAGAGAATCATGCACCTTTTTTTTTTTTAACAACAAGACCGGCTTTCTGTAGACGTCTCTGTCGCACTCCCAACGGCGTGCGGATGTTAAGGTGGTAACCATGGCAACAAAAAGGAACAGGAAGGGATCTGATTGGCCGCTGGAGGGATGGGACGAGAACGTGCGCCGCCTCAGCTACAGGTGCATCACCCTCATCAAGGTAAACGCTGGTTTAAGGCTTCAGCCAAATCATTATAACCAGGTGACAGGTGAAATGAATAACACTGGTCCTCAAAGTTGATGTTAGAAGCAGGAAAAATGTTCAAGTAGAAGTTATTTAAGAGACTTTGGCAAACTGTGACGTCTACATGACTGGGTCAGAGCTCTTGTGAGGGTGTTGCTGGTCTGCAGTGATCAGGGAAGGGATCTTTGGGACGTGTAGGACAGGTCCAGATACCATAGCACGCCTTCAGAGGTCTAGTGGAGGTCAGGCCTGGTTTAGCAGCAGATGTTGGACCTACACAGGTCATAAAGAAACTCTGCTTCTTTCTCATGCTCGGTTTTGAGTGAAACTAAGAAAAAATGTTAAAATTAAGATGTGTGCATGTCTCAATCATGAAGCATCCATGTTTTAATAAAATGAGACAAACAGATCCTGCAGAGATTTTGCAAAACTTTTAGTGAACCTTTATAATAAGATGCCTTTAAGACCACTGTAGTTACTCGATATATTTAGATGAAAAACATGTTAAATGACAATATTACATTATTGCAGAGTCTGTTTTATTATGAACAACTAACCATTCTGCAACAACAACTCACCTTTTTTACACTTTCACTTCATTTTACTGATAAAACTAAATGTTCCTGATGTAAAACTCAACGTTCCAGGAACATTTTGTTGTTTTCTCTTTTCTCCGTGGACGCAGACCAGGGACAAAGTGTTAATGTTATTTGTTCACCGGAGCAGAAAGAACAGCCTCAGTTTATTCAGTCACAAATACCAGCACAATTAGCTCATCGCTGTATCTCACCAGCTGACCTTTGAGTTTGTCTTTATGACCCATTTAAATGCAAACGAGCCGAGATGCTTTTATTGCTCCTGCGGCCTTTTAATCCATGTCTTGTCCAGAAATGTAATTGGATTAGTCTGAGTTCAGGATCCTGTGAGTAGACAGTACGTAAATGCCTTTGGGAGATACTTTAATAAATGTTTCATAAACACCAGCAGAGGGCAGACTCTCACCTGGAGAAGGTCTGCAGACACACTGAGCTGTATGTTGACTTTATAAACCCTGGAGAGAGATGTAGAAATTATAGTTATAACCTTTAAGAGTAACGAGAAACTGTAAAGCTGCAGCTGGAGCGAGCCCTTAAACGGACAATTAGTTTTTAATTAAAGCTGAATCAAACACATTTACAAAGCTGCAAATAATAACTGATAGAGCAGAAAATTAATCTTTGTACATTTACAGCAGGTTTCTGGACGGTTGCTTTCATATTATATTATTTCAGGCTAACATTTTTATTATTTTGATTCCGTCTGACGGCTCTTATTAGATTATAGTTTATAGTTTTTAGCTGCTGCAGGTCGCCATGGTGGATTTGGGCCCATTCAGACTATTATGGAGTGATCTTTGTCGTCTTAAATCTCCTCCATTTGTTCTCAATCTGCCCGTCTGTGGATTTGTAGATATATGTTGTATACGAATTACTTTTGTTTATGGGACGTCCTTCCTTGAAGCCTATCTTCTCTCGTCTTACCCTTCTACACCGGTGTGACATTAGCGTCTGCAAGCGAATACCTGGCTCACGTCGTCTGGCCTGAATTATTTACCTGAAGAACGAGCTGATGATGGCGCACACCCACCCACTGACAGGCAGCGTGGACATTACATCACAGCTGACAGCAGATCTACACTGAGGCTTGAGTGTGTTTGTTCAGTCACAAGTCTGCTCTCTTAACCATAGATACCGTATTAAACACAGCCTCCTCTGAATTTAATAAACATCAAACAGATCTGTATTTCCTGGAGGATCTTGCACACGTACGACTGAAAACACTGCTGTGATGAACAGTGGGTCATGAACTACCCCGAGGCCGTCTCCATTTGAGGCGTTGTCTGGTTTGTTGACCTCAGGGCTTCATCGATTCGTTAATGACCTCTGTAAAAATCTTCTGCAGGCCCGTGAAACGCTGCACTGAAAACCCGTCGATACGAGGCCGATTGTTGGGATTTAGCTCTCAGCTAAAAGCTCGTCTGCATCGAAGTCGGGTCAGTCAGTCGTTTGCATGTGTGCAGCGCAAACGTCGCTCTGTTGGTGATTATTGAACCGTATCATGTTCTCTTCAACTTAACCGGGAGCTTTAGAGTCGCTTTGTTCGTTGTTAGTTTGTCCGTCAGACTTGGCTCCTGTGTTTTGAATAACAACTTTAGTAGATGTCAATAGGACTTTAAATTAAAGTCAAACTGCAACTCATGAGGGAAACGTTCACAGTTATTTAGCTGCTAAATGTTCAGCAGCTCCAGTGGTCATAGCAGGCTGGGTAAATTATTGCAAACAATCTGCTGCTAGAAGCTGCACAGACGAGACAGATTTAAAAACTTTACAGGTCAGAAAACCAAAAGAAAGAGAGAAGACAAAAATTGTCCTTACAATCTTTATTTTAAAGGACATTTAAGTATAAAAGTACTGATTGATGCTGCACAGCGGGACAAACTAACCAAAGCTAAAACAGCTTTTACATCTGTGCAACACTTTGTTCTAGTCTTTATTTTTATTGTAGAAAAGAGTCAACAGCTGCATTATCTTGTGTAGTGGTACACAGGGACACGCTGCTTAGGGGGATGTTGCAGTGCAGCTAATTAGAGTTTATAATCATTTAGGGCTGGGTGATGTGTCCTTTTATTAATAGCACGATATTTTTAGACCATATGTCACGATACTAGATATATATCTCGATATGTCTACATTAAAACATTCATAATGCTAATTTTAAACTTTCATGCAAAAAGGGAATATCACAACTAGAGATGGGCGATATGGACTAAAACATTTATCCCGATAATTTCTGCTATTTATCACGGTAATGATAAAAATGATGATAAATAAACACCATTTTAGCCATTTAACCATTTTGACTGTAGTGCATTGGTTCGTCTGAGTTGTTTTGTTTGTTTGTTTGTTTTAGGCTTTGGATGAAGTCGACGCTGTTTCTTGCGCATTTTCTTCATATTCAGGTTTGAGCTGCGTTTTAGCGGCGTTACTGTCACACCCTAACCCTCCTTATGCACTATTTGCTCCGCATCAGACTTTTAAATCCAAACCAGTTGAAAATAATGTAGGTGAAACCTCATCGGAGCACCTGCTGCGCTACCTTCCTGCTGGGCGAGGACGTGTGACGTTGCACGACAGACTGACGTTTCTAACCAGGTGCGCTTGTTTTGTGTCTCTGTGAGAGAAAGACGAGAAAGAGCGTGAGAAGCCTGGAGTTAAATGTCCGCGGCTAAAAGCAAATGCGTGACAACGTATACTCGAGTTTCACGATCGAGTCAGTTTACATCGCACAGACTACAAGCCGCGATATATCGAGTATCTTCGATGTATCGCCCAGCGCTATAATCATTGCATAATAAAGTAATCTGATGCGTTTAGAAACGTTTGTTCCTTGATTTTAAATCGACATTCATGTGTAAAGCTGTGGTTTATTGACCTGGAAGCTTCATAGAGCACACGTGTAAATATAAAAAGTGCTTTATATATACATGTACACACACTTATTTATCCTTTACTTTGTGTACAACAGTTCTGGCCTCTCCTGTATCTCATTCTACTACACTGAGAGCTGAAATCTAACTATGAAGTCAACACATTAATGCACTTTTCATTCAAACTGTTAACCAACATATTTAGTGATATTCACTGAGAGCTAGAAGGAGACGATTCTCCAGTGGATAACTAGAAAAGCACACCTGAGTTACACCTATCTAAAGAAACACAGTAAGAGAAAAAGGAGGGGGAGTAAGAAATATGATGGAGGACAGAGAGAAGGACAGAGACCAAACAGATCCTCAGTGTTAAATAATTCAACATGTGGTTGCTGATAGTTAGCCCGGCTCACTCCTATTTACGGCCCAGTGTGTGTGTGTGTGTGTGTGTGTGTGTGTGTGTGAGACAGGTGCTCGGTGGTGTAATGTTCAGGTGGCTCAGTTTGCCAGACGGAGTATTTACTTAATTAAACCGACACATATGTAACACACACTCCAACAACTGTTCCTCACACACTCAGCTCAGCGTGATCAGCTCACATCTGAGACGACACACAGCAGGTAGAGGAACGAGACGAGACTCTGATGGGACGGCCCTGAGACAAAATAAAACAAACATGTCAAACCCAATCAAACTAATGAAACAGAAACGGCCTCATTTATTCGTTCTGGTACCAGCTGATCAGTGTTCTCCAGCAGCTTGAACCACTTCAGTTCTGAGATGTTGGTGGGTTTCCTCACATCAACTGCTGCTTCAGGTCCAACAACAACATTTCTCTTGGATTAAGGTCAGGACTTTGACTTGGCCGTTCCTAAACATTCATCTGGTTCTTCTTTAACCGTTCTCTTGTAGAACCACTTGTGTTCTTGGTTCTCCTTGTCTTGCTGCATGACCCAGTTTCTCTTCACATTCAGCTCATGGACAGATGTCCTGACATTTTCTTTTAGAGTTCATTGGTCCATCAATGAGGACAAGGCGTCCTGGTCCAGATGCAGCAGAACAGGCCCAAACCAGGACATTAGCTTCACCCCCATGTTTGATGGAGGGATGAGATGAGCTTCTATCTAGGAGGACAAATAAAAAAATATTCAAATAGGCAAAAACATCTTTTCATGAGTTTGATTTAAAACAAAGTTAAAAATAACTTATTTGACCTGATTATAAGTTTTGATTTTATGGCCAAGCTTAACAAAATACTAAAAATCTAATAAACGACCCTTCCTCTTATCAATACTATCAATACATCACCCGTTGTAATGGAAACACACTGTTTACGCTGCTCTACCTGCAGGATCTTCATCCCGTTTATGTACACAGAAATCCAACACCTGAGGAGGAAGTGACATCTTGTTGCCATGGGCGACGGGGGAGGTTGTGAGAGGCTGGGTTAACAAAGTCTGATAGATAGAGAGACAGAGAGAGAGAGACAGACAGAGCTGGGGGGTTGTCCCAAAATGTTTCAGCAGTGGAGACGTGGTAGTGACCTGGTAATGACCTGGACTCTGTAAAATATTTTGACTTCTATCTAGAAGCTTTTAGAGACGTTTGAAAGAAGATGCTCCTCTCAGACTTCAGCTTGTTTTCCTTTTCCATCGCTTTGAGGACATGTCAGAAACAGACGTGATGTGGAGATCATGATCTGCAGGAGCTGAGGAGCTTTTATTGTCCGTCAGATCAGCACATTTTGGATGTTTGTCCGTTTCCGCTGGACACAGACGGCGGGATATCTTTGTCTGAGTGTGTGTTGGGTTTTGCGCGGGAAGATGTACAAGCGGCGGGATTACGTGGAGCTCTACGAGAAGGATCAGGCCAAATGGGTGCTGGTCCGCAACGTCAACACGGCGATGAAACACACCACGCTGCTGCCGGTACGCTGCCAAATACCAGGAGGCATCTGTGTTGTGTTTAAGCTTTTTATTTATTATATTTGATAAAATGACATGTTTTTTAAATCTGCATCTGCTTTGTGAAGACTTGGGTCGAGGTTAAAGGTTTAGGTTACTCATTTAGATTTCACTGTGTCGCGTTTCAACCGGTACAGAGATTATTTTGTTGTGAACAAATTCAACCCCACAGCGCTCAGATGACATGTGTGACTGCTGTTACTCTTCTGTCCATCACCTCATGAAGCCCCGCCCCCGAACGATCTGATTGGCCCTGCAGATCTTTGCAGGAGCAGAATCAGCTCCCAGCAAAGAGACTCCAGATCAAAGTTGGTCTAGTCGTTAATAGATTCTAGTCGTGTGATTTTCAGGTGGACATCACCAACAGATGTTCCTAATAAAACACATGACCTAACATCATTTTTGATTCTTATTATGAGGCGTGTGTCACACATTAATTAAATAGTCCTACAACCAATCAGAGCAACAAAGAAATTTAAGCTGAGATGATGTTTCTGGAGCATAATCACTTCCCAACGCACAGACTTCACACCAATGGTCCCCCACAAAGATTTTGTGGGATCACGTCTTGTTATTTTTCCCAGTTTCCCAGCTTTAAACCTTGTCCTCGTTGCAGGGCGACTACGTCTGGTTGGACTTGAAGACTGGACGGGAGTTCGAGGTGCCGATCGGTGCAGTGGTCAAGCTCTGTGACTCGGGTCAGATCCAGGTCCTGGACGATGAAGGAAATGTGAGTGAAACGCCTGCAACTCAGGACGTAGAGAGGACGTCTTTAAATCTGTGGCTCTGATGCTGAGCACAGATGTTTATACTTTAACCCCTGTGTACCGTTGGGGATGAAAACAGCCACTTGGAGTAATTTTCTGCTTTTAATTTGACCATAACTTTCACTCTGTTGCAGCAAATGGACAGATTTTTGCTGAGGAACCTTAATTTTACATCAATTTTGAAAATACGATCTCAAAATTTTCAATAGGCCAATAATACACTGTGTTAGTGGCTGAAAACAGCCACTAACTTTGACTGCTGTAAAAATATATCAGACAATTTTTTTTCCAATTTTTTTTTGCTTAAATCTGTTAATCAGCTTCAGCCCTGATCAAAACTACTAAATATTAAAAAATAAATCAATATTGTAACCATTTTAATGCCAATTTAGAAAATAAAGTCACTGATTTGGGGGAATATTACACAAAATGACCTATTTTCAACATAAAAAAAGATCGGAAACAGATTTTTTTACCTGTTATCACAGTCTTGGTCTTGGATATGTCAAAGATTAGTAACATCACTGATTTTGAAGCATATTTAATTTTTGTGCAGCATTTGATTTTCATTAAAACTTAGTGGCTGTTTTTGCCCCATTGACTCCCATTATAACCGTATTATTTGAATGCACAGACATGACATTAAATAACAATGCATTTTACAATATTGGTGATTGTTCAAAATGACTCAAATTTAGCTGATTTATGCAAAAAAAAGTTGAAAAAAATATTCATCTGATATATTTTTACAGCAGTTAAACGTTAGTGGCTGTTTTCAGCCACTAACGTTTAACTGCTGCTAATCTTCTTACAAAACAACAAACCTTTACAGTCACTTTTCAAAACAAAAGAGTCGATATCAGCGCCTCATTGACTCCGTATGGGTTTTATATTTTGTTTATATTTCTTGTTTTCCTTCCTTCCTCCAGGAGCACTGGATCTCCCCTCAGAACGCCACCAACATCAAGCCGATGCACCCCACCTCCATCCACGGCGTGGAGGACATGATCCGCCTCGGGGACCTCAACGAAGCCGGCATCCTCCGCAACCTGCTCATCAGATACAGAGAAAAACTCATATACGTGAGTGTGACACGCGTGGCTCGTCGTTTACGAAGGAAGCTGATCTGAAAATGACGTGTTCTCGTCCAGATCAGCAGGTTTTTATCATCCACTGTAGAACACGTTGATGTCTGAGGTCAGTTTTGTTGATGTCAGGGCAGTGAAGATGTTAATATGAGTAACAGGTGAATGGTTTCTGGAAGAGTAAAGTCTTTAACTTCATCTCTTTGAGGAGCTCTTCAAACTGGTCTTAGATGATCTTTATAAACTTCTCACCAATCCGACCTCAGGCTGTTTCTTTGCGCTCATCTCAGTATCTTGCTGCTTTATTCCCTCTTTTTCCCTCTTTGCTGTAAAGACAAACTGTGGTGGCAGGGTAAGTCAGCTTGTGAGATAAAAACTAAACGCATTTAAAGCATGCATCCTCTGCATGACCTCCTGCCTGTCAGCTGCACGTATCTTCTGGATGTTTCACGTTTGCTCTGCGTCATCCTGAGGTGTCATGTTAGGACTGATTCACCTCAGCTCACCGGTAACCAGGCTCAGCAGCGCCTCGGCCCGCACTGCATGCTGATTTGTTTCCAACATGGCCGCCCGCTCTCCGGTGGCGAACACCGATACGTTCTCATTGTCATCCTCCAACATCCGAGCTACGGGAGTCAGATCATCTACCAGAGCACAGTATGACGTGTTTCACAGACGTTTGACTTTCATTTCAGCAATAAAATGGTTTAAAACTGCATCAGAGAAAGAAATACCTCTACATGCAACTGGATAAACATCTGACTAATCAGAGATTTAACTCTGAACTGTGAGTGTTTTTAGGAGAGTTTGCAAATATACGTCAAGAATAGTGAGTTGCAGATTTATTTTAATGCCTTATTGATTCCCCGGCTGTGAAACGAGACTTTGAATTAGATTTTTTTCCTTTGCACAGAGCTCAGACTGACACCAACAGAAAACTTAGACGTGCTTTCTTAAAGAATTTAAGTTACAAGGAAACTTTACTTGCAAAAACTGAAAGACTGACTGTTTTCTAATAAGCTACCGAGACCGTCTCCTTCCTCATCCACAGCCTGCCTGCTCATGAAATTCCCCAAACTGCCACAAAATTTACAAATAACCACGATCACGTCCGTCTCAGCGAAGCCTTTATTCGTCCACTGTCTCCCGCAGACGTACACCGGCTCCATCCTGGTGGCCGTCAACCCTTACCAGCTGCTGCCCGTCTACACGGCCGACCAGATCCGCCTCTACACCAACAAGAAGATCGGAGAAATGCCGCCTCACATCTTCGCCATCGCGGACAACTGCTACTTCAACATGCAGAGGAACAACCGCGACCAGTGCTGCATCATCAGGTAGGAAAAGAAAAGAGCTGCAGCCTGAAGAGTTTTATTCTGATTCACTTTGATTCGAGCGTGAAAACGTTTGACTTTGCAGCGGAGAGTCTGGAGCGGGGAAAACGGAGAGCACCAAACTGATCCTTCAGTTCCTGGCGGCTATCAGCGGTCAACACTCCTGGATAGAGCAGCAGGTCCTGGAGGCCAACCCCATACTAGAAGGTAGGAGCACACGCTGACACATGTGCATGAACACAGACAAAGATATTAATTAATCAGAACGTGTTGTAATCTTCTTCTCCAGCCTTCGGCAACGCTAAAACCATCCGCAACGACAACTCGTCTCGCTTTGGGAAATACATCGACATCCATTTCAACAAGAGAGGAGCCATCGAGGGAGCCAAGATCGAGCAGTACCTGCTGGAGAAGTCCAGAGTCTGTCGACAGGTAAAACTGATCCTGATTAATGTTCATCGCTGCAGCATTAACTTTTATTCACCTCCTCTCTCTGTCTCTCTCTGTCTGTCTGTCTGTCTGTCTGCAGGCCCACGATGAGAGGAACTACCACATCTTCTACTGCATGCTGAAGGGAATGACTGCAGACGAGAAGAAGAAGCTGGGTCTGAGCAAAGCCACCGACTACACCTACCTGACCATCGTGAGTCTGTTATTATTATTATTATATTTATTTTTATGATGTTTATTGGATCAGTCTCGTCAGAAACAGCAGCTCTGATCAGTTCAAAGTCAGAACACGCGTTTAAAGAGTCAGCAAAGTTACGTTTGAACAGTAAATACACAGGACGTATATCTGCAACCTCCCTGCCTTGATATGCACCAATCAGCCATAACATTATGACCTTATCTGGTTGTCAGTGGATATATCAGGAAATGAGCTGAACATTTTATCCTCAGAGTTGATGTTGGAAGCAGGAACAGACTTTGATTTACTGGGACGTCGAGACAACAGCGTCAAAAACACCAGGGGCCTGCAGTTTTCAGTGGCTATCAGAGGAGGAAGAGGAGGGAGGAAAGAACTGGAGACAAGGTCATATACCAAGACCAAGGATCACTGAGGAAGAGGAAGAAGAGTAGGAATAAAAAGCAGGAGAAGGTCAGGAGTGGTCCAGTGAAGGGGAAGAACCGGAGACAAGGTCACGGACGAGGAGGAAGAAGAGCAACAAGAGGCAGACGAGGAGGAGGAAGACAAAGAAGAGAAGGAGGAAGAGGAGAACTATAAATGTCCAAAGAAGGAGAAGAACCAGAACCAGGATCATGGACGAAGGCTCATAGGTTCTGATTTGGATAGAAAGGAGTAAAGAGTGGACATACTGACCTCTGACCTCTGATAGGGAGGTGCTTCTGCTCCGTCTTCTCTGATAGAACGTGGACGTTGTTGTCCTCTAATGAGCGTCCCTGTCCTTCAGCTGTGTCTGAGCACCAATAAAAAACCAAAGAAGACATAACAGCTCGTCCTCCGTGTCTCTGTTTGTCTCCAGGGTAAATGTACGGTGTGCGACGGCCGTGACGACATGAAAGAATACTCCAACATCCGCTCTGCGATGAAGGTGCGTGTCAAAGTCTTCAGCTGAGTAAATGCTGGATCCTCTTCTCATAAACTCCTCCTGTGTCCAGGTGTTAATGTTCACGGACAGAGAGAACTGGGAGATTTCAAAGCTGCTGGCTGCGATATTACACATGGGCAACCTGAGATATGAAGGTGAGCTAAAAAAGGTTTCCTCTCAGATCCTTTTTATTTCTGTTTTTGGTTTTAAATTTTTCTTCCCGCAGCTCGAACCTATGATAACCTGGACGCCTGCGAGGTCGTCCGCAGTCCTCACCTGACCACCGCCGCCACGCTGCTGGAGGTAAACCACACAGTCAGCTGTTCGTCTAGCTCTTAATTAAACCTTCATGGTGAACGAGAAGCTGACGGTTTGTGTTTCCAGGTGAACGATAAAGATCTGATGAACTGTCTGACGAGTCGGACGCTGATCACCAGAGGAGAGACTGTCTCCACGCCGCTCAGCATAGAACAGGCTCTGGACGTACGGGACGCTTTCGTTAAGGTACGACTCATGATTTCATTCATTCTAACGCAGAGAGACGCTCACACCTACGACCAGTTTAGAATGACCAATGAACCTAAGCAGCATGTCTTTGGACGGTGGGAGGAAGCTGGAGAACCTGGAGAGAACCCACACAGACACAGGGAGAACATGCAGACTACACACAGGATGAAGATCCTTCTCTATGACCTTTGAACTTTGTCGTTTTGTTCACCTTTTGTTTCTGGTCTCTAAGCCAATCAGAGAGCTCTCTCTTAGTGATGTCATCAGCAACAGAGTAAACAGAGTCTGTTGTTTATTGTCTCTCATATGTGACTTTATTAAATGTTCTTCCTCTGGACCTGCTGCACAGTGTCGCCCCCTGCTGGTTAAAACCTGAACATGGGACCTTTAATGGTCACTCAGTCTGTTTGTGTGTGTTTATATGTGTGTTTATGTGTGTGTGTGTGTGTGTGTGTGTGTGTGTGTGCAGGGTATTTACGGCCGTTTGTTCGTGTGGATCGTGGAGAAGATCAACGCAGCCATTTACAAGCCTCCATCGTCTCAGCCCAAAGCTCTGAGACGCTCCATCGGACTGCTGGACATCTTCGGCTTCGAGAACTTCACCGTCAACAGGTACGACACAAACTCACTGAGCTCATTCACGATCACACTGACCGATCACATCATCGTGTTTGAGCTTCGCCCAAAGTCTGAAGTCTTTTTAGATATTTATTATTAGTTATTTGTCTCATCTCTTTTATTTTACGTTTGTAGAGTCCTTCTCAGGTTGGATTTCCTTGGTCGTTTTCTTCCTGCAGCTTTGTCTCTTCTCACCTTCTTCTTCTTTATTTGAACGTGTTCCTCATCGTCAGTCATCCGTATCGTGGTCTCCTCCTCCTCCTCCTCTTCTCTGCAGCTTCGAGCAGCTCTGCATCAACTTCGCCAACGAGAACCTGCAGCAGTTCTTCGTCCGCCACGTCTTCAAGCTGGAGCAGGAGGAGTACAACCTGGAGCACATCAACTGGCAGCACATCGAGTTCACCGACAACCAGGACGCCCTGGACATGATCGCCATCAAACCCATGAACATCATCTCGCTCATCGACGAGGAGAGCAAGTTCCCCAAGGTGTCTCCTCCGGACTCGCCTGGTTCCTGCTGCCACCGGGTGGACCAGCTCTCACTCTGTTTGTCTCCTGTCGTCTTCAGGGCACCGACACCACCATGCTCAACAAACTGAACTTCCAGCACAAGCTCCACACCAACTACATCCCGCCAAAGAACAACCACGAGACTCAGTTTGGGATCCAACACTTTGCTGGAGTGGTTTACTACGAGACGAGAGGTCAGAGACGATGAATCTACGTTTATTATAAATTATAAATGATGCATTAATGCTTCAGGAACCTTTTCACACCTTTATGCAGGTTCCCAAACTAGGGAGCGTGGCCCCTGTCGAGGGTCTAAATCAGTAGAGAGACATGACGAGTCCTTTCAAAGATGGAAACATGAGTGTTGTGTTTGTGTCCTGCAGGTTTCCTGGAGAAGAACAGGGACACGTTGTACGGTGACATCATCCAGCTGGTTCACTCGTCCAAAAACAAGTTCATCAAACAAATCTTCCAGGCCGACGTTGCTATGGTAACACGTTTTCTATATTCGGTGTCGTGCGTCCCGCTGCACGTGCTCAGTAACGTTTCCTGTTAAACCAGCAGAAATAAAACGGTTTCCAGACGCGCTGAAGGATTTTTCACAAATAAAACCATCAAAGATTTAAAAAAAATAACATTCAGAAGAGTAAAATTCAGCCTTAGCTGCATGTCTCTGTCCTCTAAGTCCAATAAAAACTGAATCAAGGAGTTTCTTGAAGACGTTTCATCCAAGTCAGTTCAAAAAGACCAGTGGGGAGTCGTGGTTTAAACATGAACACCTCTGGATTTAATTATCATTTCCATTTTCACTCCAAAATTAAAAGATTTAAACATCACCAGCTGCACAATAGAGGAGAAAATAGAGTTTTAAAGACGATAAACTGAGAACAAAGCTAAAGGAACCACAGGAAGCTCGAGTTTCTGACCTGCAGTCGTTTCTTTTTTTTTCTGCATGCTTTTTGTACTTGCATGTTTCTCCAGAACTTTCCAGCTTACAGCTAACTCTGCTGTCTTCTCTGTCTTCCCTCTGTGTGTGTGTAGTTTCTGTGTTCTTATGCTCCTCGTAGTTCAGTAGGTCGACCTGCCACTTCTTCTCCCAAGGTAAAAAATAAATGATAATATAAAAACAACAACATCGAGTCCCTCTAAAACATAAATAAATAAAATAAAATAATCTCCATCTATTTACGTCTACATATTCCTCATCTGGTTCATCACCTCTGACTTTATAATCATGGTCTTTTTTTAATCATACTTTTTGTCATATTAAATGGGATTCTAATCTTTTAAGTAACTAAAACAGTGTTAGTAAAATCTTTACTTATAAATATAATTTAAACGGAAATATCTCTGTGTAGATGTAGTGTAAATATCTGTTACTTATTGGTGAAAACAAACGTTAACATATTTTGTAGGTGTTGGTTTTATTTTGAAATCTAATCTAACCGGAAATCCTGTCGTTGTTAGTAGCGCTAGCTTGATTAGGGGGTGTAGTTCCTCATAGTGACCACTTGGGGGCAGCAAACACCCCCAGACACGTTAAGGTGATGTCAGATTTAACAACGAGCATCGAGAAAAAACAATTACTTAATGTACAACTCCGTACTAATGTATATGTAATTTCTACTTGTGTTTTTTTTTTAATGTTCACACCGAGTGTCGATTTATTTTAGTGTTGCAGTACTGACGGTGGCCAGTGGAGGGAAACTCAGGAAAGGACACGGTGAAGACTTTCAAAATAAAACAATCACCGCAGTCGACGAGGCGGTTAATTTGAACAAACCTGCATTCGCAATAATATTAGTTAGCTATCTAGGAGCAATTTAATTTAATCTGGTCTGGTCATGTTATGTGAAGTTTTTGTTCAGTCAGTTTCTGTTTGAGTGAAAGAATTCAGAGAAACTAGGGGCGAAGCTAGCGGCGGTTGTCGGTCAATAAATATTTCCAGTTAGCAGTTTAACCTTTAGCTAAACTAAATGTCTTGTTATATAAAAAAATATATTTGTTAAATACAGACATATGTCGTGTAAATAAAGCAGATTAGATTTAGCTAAACTAGCTGGTATCCACATTCCCCCCCAACTGTCAGTGCTAAGCGAGGCTAATGGAGCTAACGTTAGCTAGCTCGCGTGAAATATTCTGGTCCCCGTCTAATTCCTGGTAAGAGTCAAACGTTTGTTGTATATTTATTGATTTATATTGAAATTTAAGTCCTGAAATGTCTTATTGCCACGCATGCGAAAATGTTTGGACTGCTAATTATTTGGCTGGTAAACAATGTTAATTTTTTATTTTTTTAATTGTACCTAAAAAAAAAAAAAAATGTTGATCGCGTTCAAACAAAACCTTAATATTTTTTTTTTTTATTTTCACACAGGAAATCACCAAATCTTCTCATTTTTGTCTTTTATTCATTAATTTAATCAATCAATGAGCTCAACATTAGTGTAAATGAGGCTTTTAAGTGAAGCTGCAGCCAAACAGTGACTTTTATATTTAGAGAAAAGGGTTAAAAGTTCATAGTCTGAGCTCAGGAAGAAGAACTGATCTGATCCTCCTCATTGTTCCTGACTCCGTGGTTTCATTTTTGTGTTTTGTTCAGGGCGCAGAGACCAGGAAACGTTCTCCCACCCTCAGCAGTCAGTTTAAAAGATCTCTGGAGCTGCTGATGAGGACTCTGGGCGTCTGTCAGCCTTTCTTCGTCCGCTGCATCAAACCCAACGAGTACAAGAAACCCATGGTGAGTCACATTTAACACATTCAAGCTGCACAAACTTTAGCTAAATAAGAATAAATCTGAGCCAAATAAACACAGAGAGGTCACAAGAATGTTTTAACTTCATTAGAGCTTTAATCACAGTAGTAGTTTATTTATAACTCTGCAAATACAAACAAAATACTAACATGAGTCTACAAAAAATGTATTTAAAACATAAACACAAGACAAACACACAAAAAAGGAAGAAGTTGTTTATTATGTAAAGTTTAATATGTCATTTATTTTGGAAGCAGAGTTAGAATTAATAAAATTAAATGTTTTAATCTGATTTAAATGAAGACTACGTAGATTAAAAAGTTTGTTCATATGTATTAATACTTTTAATCTAAACACTAATCTGTGACGCCCTTTAACTTCATCCGGTGAAGCTACGGTTTGTCTCCGTTTGGCTGCTGAACGCTGTGTTTGTGTGTCTGCAGCTGTTCGACAGGGAGCTGTGTGTGCGTCAGCTCAGGTACTCTGGTATGATGGAGACCATTCGGATCCGCCGTGCAGGATATCCCATCCGCTACACCTTCGTGGAGTTTGTCGACCGCTACCGGGTCCTCATGCCTGGAGTCAAACCGGCGTACAAACAGGTAACGTACAGGTGTTTCTAACCATAAACCATGAGAGCAGCGTGTTGATGCTGGACACAGACTAAACAAATCCTACCAATGCTTTAAAACCTTGATGTTAATAGAATATATTAAAGTATAATTTTAATTATTCATACTTTCATATTTAAAAACTTCACAAACTTCATTACTGTAGTCAGACTAAACAAAGAGACTGATGTGTTTTTAAGACTTTATGAAGTCAGATAAATCCAGTAAATCAAGCTTTAGACACACGGAACGATCACTTGTTTTTCTTAATGATGGTAAATCTATTTTCTGTTGTCTAACCGTGGTCCGTCTGAAGTCATGTGTTGATCTGTCTCTCTGAGCTCAGGAGGATCTGAGGGGAACCTGTCAGAGAATCGCTGAGGCCGTGCTCGGCAGAGACGACGACTGGCAGATGGGAAAGACCAAGATCTTCCTGAAGGTAAGACGCATCAGGAACGCCAGTCCTGGAGGTTTTTGTGGTGTTATGTTGGACGGAGGTGACTTTTGATAAATATCAGGAAGTACACGAGTCTAGAGTCTTAGAAGACGACCAGGATGTCTCCACGTCTCTGTCGTCTCTGTCCACATTGATTCCATCTTGGTTCATCTTGTGATTCTACCTCAGCTCATGTTTACCTCATGTGGAGCAGACATGCTCAGAGAGAATAGATTTATTAGGAGATCAGTTTTAAAGGTTTACACTCGACTGGACATTAATTCACAGGTGTACCTAATAAAGTGGCCAGTGAGTCTTATTACTGCTGTTTAACACATTAAACAAAGGAAGACGACGGTGCAGCAGAGTGAATCGTTTCCAGCTCAGATGTCAGCTGACTGGGTGTTTGTGTTTTGGTTTCCCGCCCAGCGAGGGCAGAGGTCATGGACGAGGCATGTCCGTTAGCTGGTTGCCCCGGCAACGCTGTCACTCTTTTGAGTTTTTCAGATGTGTGGACTCGTGTGGATTTAAGGCTCAGCCGGACAGGAAGCAGAGCAGGAAGCAGAGAGTTCAGGGGGTGACGGGAGGGGGCAGTACCCACACTTCCCCCTACAGGACGTGGCCCGGGACGGCCGCAGGGTGGACGGACAGATCAGGAGATGGGACAGTGTTTTCTGTTTGTCTGTGGGTCATGTCAGTGGAAAGTAGCTGTGCCCTGACTGTGGTTCACATTTAAAGGTTATAAGTGATTGTGGGATTCATGTTCTGTTCATGACACAGCATTAATCTGCAAGAACGTCTGGAAGTTATCAAAGTAAATATTTGAAGGATCTTCTGTTAGGATCACCACGACATGCTGCTGGAGATCGAGAGAGACAAGGCCATCACAGACAAGGTCATCCTCATCCAGAAGGTGGTTCGAGGTTTCAAGGACAGGTAGGGCTTCAGAAGTAAAGACGTGTCATGTGATCAGAGCAGTTTTTAATCTGACCGTCATTCCCTGGATTCAGATCAAACTTCCTGAAGATGAGGAAGTCTGCTGTGCTCATCCAGAAGACGTGGAGAGGCTATCAGTGCAGGAAGAACTACGGAGCGGTGAGGAACATTTTACACCGACATGACACAAAACCACCAAACGGTTTAAGTCAGGATCTTAACTCTACGTCGTCTTCTCGTCTCGTCCGTCCTCGTCCCTTCAGATGCGAGCGGGCTTCTCGCGGCTACAGGCTCTGGTTCGCTCCAGGAAGTTGTGTGCGTCGTATCACGTGGCCCGTCAGCGCATCACAGCTTTTCAGGGACGCTGTCGAGGATACTTGGTGCGTCGGGCGTTCAGGCACCGACTGTGGGGCGTCATCACCATCCAGGCGTACACCAGAGGAATGATTGCTCGCCGGCTTTACAAGAGGCTGAAGGGAGAGGTAAGCACGCGCAGAGTGGTGGAAATTAAAAAGCTGTAAACATGATTTCAGTCACTGTCACCGAGTTGTTTTGATGTTCTAGTATCGCAGGAGGCTGGAGGCAGAGAAGATGCGTCTGGCTGAAGAGGCAAAGCTGAGGAACCAGATGTCTGCAAAGAGAGCGAAGGCCGAGGCTGAACGTAAACACCAGGTGGGAGTTCATTACGACGATGAAAACATTCATTCTGCAAATTACTGTTTTTGTAGAGGAGAGACACATCCAGGTCTGCTCCACTGAAATAAAATGATACGGCTTAAATTAAAGTGTTTCAGGGTTTTAGTCTTTATATGACACGAGTGAAGAGTTAGAGCTTCAACAGTGATTAGACAGATACGTACAATAATCTGATTTAATAGCGTCTGAGGAAACATGAAATCTTTGTTCTCCAGAAGGATTTTATCACTCGGTTAAAGCTGGGATCAGATGACTACACCCTGGTTACTCAGGTGATCTGATTTTTTTTGGTTTTCCAGGAGCGTCTGGCCCAGCTGGCCAAAGAGGACGCCGAGCGGGAGAAGAAGGAGAAGGAGGAGGCTCGGAGGAAGAAGGAGATGGTGGAACAGATGGAGAAGGCTCGCTTGGAGCCCGTCAACGACTCTGAAATGGTGGACAAGGTGTTTGGATTCCTGGGGACGACCAGCTCCTTCCCGGGTCAGGAAGGACAAGCCCCCGCTGGCTTTGAGGTGAGCTCATTAACAACTTCCTCCGACCAAATAAAACAAACGAATCATTTGGTTTTGAGTCTTTACTTGGAGAAAGCTTTGAGGCTGAAGCTCTGCCTCTTCCTCTCTGTCAGGACCTGGAGCGGACTCATCGGGAGTTGGAGGAGGAGGATCTGGACGAGTCTATTCCTCTGCCTGAGGACGATGTTGACGACCTGTCAGAGTACAAGTTCGCCAAGTACGCCGCCACCTACTTCCAGGGCACGACCACGCACACCTACGTCAGACGACCCCTCAAACAGCCACTGCTGTTTCATGATGATGAGGGCGACCAGCTGGTAAGTGACCTTTATTATTATTACACATCATGACACATCATGTGAGGCTGCTCCCAGAGGTTTGATAAAGTTGATCGGTAACGTTCCCGTCGTGCCTCAGGCGGCTCTGGCAGTGTGGATCACGGTGCTGAGGTTCATGGGAGATCTACCGGAGCCCAAGTACCACACAGCTATCAGCGATGGAAGCGAGAAGATTCCAGTCATGACTAAAATCTACGAGACGCTGGGAAAGAAGACGTACAAGAGAGAGCTGCAGGTGCTGCAGGGGGAGGGAGAGGTGAGGAGTGATGGACGGGTTTCTCTTCATCTTCAGCGTTAGTTAATCCAGAGAAGAAGAGCCGCAGGTTTACGTTTGTGTTTTGTTCCGTTTTAGACGCCTCACTCTGACAGTCACAAGAAAAACAGCGTCCGACACAAACTGGTGTCCCTCACCCTGAAGAAGAAATCCAAGATCACGGAGGAGGTGAGAGGAGGACGGTTTTATAGAAGCATGTCTCATTTAGTCACGGAACTTTAAACGAAAAGTTTCAACGCGACGCATTGCAGGTCACCAAGCGCCTTAACGATGGCGAGCACGGTCTCCATGGCAACAGCATGCTGGAGGATCGGCCGACATCCAACCTGGAGAAGCTTCACTTCATCATCGGTAACGGGATCCTGAGACCGGCTCTGAGGTAAACACAATGAAGTGTCTGCGTCTGTCAGGAGACGAAGCAGAGTCTTTCTGAGCGTCTGTGTTTGTGCAGGGATGAGATCTACTGTCAGATCTGTAAACAGCTGAGTCAGAACCCGTCCAAGAGCTCTCACGCTCGCGGCTGGATCCTCATCTCGTTGTGTGTCGGCTGCTTCGCCCCGTCAGACAAATTCGTCAAGGTCAGGACGTCCTGAGTTTAAAATGAAACTAAACTCGCGCTCAGTTTAGAAGATGCTCAGCTTCTTTGTGTTACTTGTTGCCGTTGTTCTCGTAGTACCTGAGAAACTTCATCAACACCGGGCCGCCCGGTTACGCTCCGTACTGTGAAGAGAGACTGAGAAGAACTTTTGCCAACGGGACGAGGACACAACCTCCGTCTTGGCTGGAGTTACAGGTACAAACACAAGAAGCATGTTTCAGTCGATGCACATTTTTAGTCTTTTTTGTTTTAATTCTTTGCTTTATAGATTGTTTTCATGCAAACAGCTGCGACATAGTGTCGTTCACAAAAGAGTAAAATGAGGAGAAGTTTTATTAGAGATTTAAGTGATTAAGTCATCATTGTAGTTTACATCTAGACTATGAAGGTATTAAACGACAACGAGAGGAAGCTTTAAAGTTTATTCAGTGAAAACCAAGTCGACTAAAGTTCTAAAATCGACCTCCAGGCCACTAAGTCAAAGAAACCCATCATGCTGCCGGTGACGTTCATGGACGGAACGACCAAAACTCTGCTGACAGACTCGGCCACCACCGCCAAGGAGCTCTGCAACGCTCTGTCTGACAAGATCAACCTACGGGACCGCTTTGGGTTCTCGCTATACATCGCGCTGTTTGACAAGGTGGGCACACGGCATCGATCTGTTCTTAAGGAGTCATGCATCACAGGAGTAAAACATCTGCAGCTCTGATCTTCTCCTGCAGGTCTCCTCTTTAGGCAGTGGGAACGACCACGTGATGGACGCCGTGTCGCAGTGCGAGCAGTATGCAAAGGAGCAGGGAGCCCAGGAGAGGAACGCCCCCTGGAGGCTGTTCTTTAGGAAGGAGATCTTTACACCGTGGCACAATCCCACTGACGACCAGGTCGCCACTAACCTCATCTATCAACAAACCGTTAGAGGTGTCAAGTTTGGAGAATATCGCTGTGACAGGGTGACTGCCTTTTTCTGTGTTTGGTCCTTATGTTAAAGTGTTCTTATTGTATTGAGACAGATCTGTACAGACTTACTGACTTCTGTGTCTCCAGGATGATCTAGCAGAGCTGGCTTCTCAGCAGTATTACATCGACTACGGTTCAGAGATCCTTCTGGAGCGTCTGCTGAGCCTCATCCCCTCTTACATCCCCGACAGAGAGATCAGCACCTCCAGGACGGTGGAGAAATGGGCTCACTTCATCATGGCTGCTCACAAAAAGGTGCTCGTCACCGTCAGCGCCCTCCTGGAACAGAAACTGTAGTTTTTATACAGAATTATACTTTATAACCAGATACTTTCCTCTTATTCAGCCTTACTCTTATGTGTTTACTGTGACTCTGTCCAGGGCATCTACACCCAGAAGAGGTTTGACACTCAGAAGGTGAAGGAGGAAGTCGTGGACTTTGCTCGCCACAAGTGGCCGCTGCTCTTCTCTCGTTTCTATGAAGCCTTCAAGTTCTCAGGTGAGAATCTTTCACACCTTTAACCAGATGAACTAAATGTCCAGTCATCCTCAACACTCCTTCAGTCCTGATAACTTCTGCTCTTCTTATGAGGCACAAAATACAACAACTTCACCTAAAAAACTCTTTAAATGGCCTTTATATTGCATTCTTACAATATCTGTTTACTCTGTGTCTTACCTACTTTACAATGTTGTATTTGCGAGTATCCATTACTTGGGTGCACTGATCACAGGGTGTCTGAAGCAGCTACTAAACAAACTTATTCAGATTTTTATATGTGGTTTCCTCCATCAGTTACTTAGGAATACAGAACCTGGACACATCATTAACAACAACTAAAATCAGAACAAATATGGCTCTTCTTTCCTATTTTAATAAAATTTAAAAACACATAATAAATTAAAGATATCGACCATCAAGCTTAAAAATAAATTAAATTATACAAAAGCCCCAAAAATAAACTGCGGTAGGCTGAACAACCTGAAACCCATCTTATCTAATCAATCCTTTATATTCCAGTAAAGTATTTATTTATGCCTTGATTAAATTCCAGTAGTCTTCTTGTCGTGTCCAGTCAGATCAGAGTCTCTCTACATCTCCACTCAGACTAATGCTGCTTCGTTACGTGACACAGTAAATGAGTGAAAATGTTTTGTTTCTGAATTTTGGTTCATCGTTCTTTGTTTCTTTCTGCCTCAGGTCCCATTCTGCCTAAGAACGACCTGATTGTCGCCGTCAACTGGACCGGGGTTTATTTTGTAGACGAGCAGGAGCAGGTCCTCTTAGAGCTCTCCTTCCCAGAAATAACAGCAGTCTCAAGCAGCAGGTGAAACGTTTTCAGATCCACAGTTACCTGATCAACAAACACTAGTGGGAGGTTTCTGTTTCCAGTCACCTGTCACGTAATTTAATTGTAGCTGCATCAGACGAGTATCATCATCATCTTGTTGTTCATTCAGGGGAGGAAAGCTGCAGGGTCAGAGCTTCACTTTGGCGACCATCAAAGGAGAGGATTACACCTTCACCTCCAACAACGCAGAGGACATTCGTGACCTGGTGGTGACCTTCCTGGAAGGCCTGAGGAAAAGGTCCAAGTTTGTGGTCGCGCTGCAGGACAACCCAGACCCCAGTAGGTTAAAAGGCTTAATGTTTTAATTAAAACCAGATTTATACTTAACTCGTGTTTATATTTTGGATTATTTCAACTCAAAGTCTGTTCCTCCTTCATTTACATCAGTATTTATGCAGCAGGTGACCATGTGAGGAAAGTTCAGCTGCATTATAACCTAATGACAAACACATAAATGAACACTAACTCTATAGATACTCACTAAAAGTACAGAGATCTCAAACTCTTGCAGGATAAAATCCCTTCTTCTATTTTCTTTCTACAGCTGGAGAAGGGTCGACGTTCCTGAGCTTCCTGAAGGGAGACCTGATCTTGTTGGACCAGGACACCGGTGAGCAGGTCCTCAACTCTGGCTGGGCACATGGCATCAATGAGCGAACCAATCAGAGAGGAGACTTCCCAGCCGACTGTGTCTACGTCCTTCCCACCGTGACCCGACCTCAGAAAGACATAGTGGTGATGAGACAAAATAACTTCTTAGAGCTTCTTGACAAAAAAATCTGCTGGATATTATGAATAGACTCTTTGATTCTAAGATTAAAGTCAAATAAATTTTCTATTAACACTCAGGCTCTAGTGACGATGACACCAGATCAGCGACAGGAGTCAGTTCGTGTCTCACAGATCGTCCTGCCTGAGACAGAAGGCAGAGTGAAGCCATACACACTGGAGGAGTTCTCCTACGACTACTTCAGGTAAACATCATGAACAGCATTTGTTCTTTTCTGATTACATGCTGAGTTTTGCAGCACGTCACTGATTTAAGCGTCTTCCTTTCAGGCCTCCTCCTAAACACACCCTGAGCAGAGTGATGGTCACTAAGAACCGCGGCAAAGACAAGATGTGGAGCTGCACCAGAGAGCCGCTCAAACAGCCGCTGCTGAAGAAGGTCATTAACCACGAGGAGCTGGCTCAGGAGGCCTGCATGGCCTTTATAGATATCCTTCAGTTTGTGTCTCACTTCAGATTCACTGTTTGTTTGAAAGCTAATCAGATAGTTTGACTCCTTGACTCTGATCCTACCTATGATGAAGTACATGGGCGACTACCCGTCCAAACGGACACGCTCAGTCAACGAGCTGACAGACCAGATCTTTGAAGGGGCGCTGAAGGCTGAACCGCTGAAAGACGAGATCTACTGTCAGATCATTAAACAGCTCACTGACAACCACGTCAAGTGTGTAAACAAGCATGAAGACGCAGAGTTACATCTGAAAAGCCTTCCACATGTTCTCAGTATTTACAAGCAGAATTTACAGTGTGTGTGTAGAAGCTGAACGTGAGTTTTGTGCTGCTACAGGTACAGTGAGGAGAAAGGCTGGGAGCTGCTGTGGTTGTGTACTGGTCTGTTTCCTCCCAGTAACATGCTGCTGCCACACATCCAGCGTTTCCTCCAGTCCAAGAGACACCACCCGCTCTCTGCAGACTGCATGCAGAGGCTGCACAAAGCTCTACGGTAAAACTTCAATCACAGACATTTAATTAAGACAAACGGAGCAGAGACAGTTATGTAATGGTAGCTGTGTTAGTGTGATGGATTTTATGAGGAACAAACTTTCTGTAGCGCCTCCTGCAGGCTGGACACCGTGTCTGCATGTTTGTTTACATGTCACACGTTTACAAGGGTTGTTGTTTTGTAATAAATACATATTTTCATTAAGACTGACCAACCTGTACAGTTAAACCTTAGTGCTATTAAATATATTTGATACAGACATTTTAAGCAACATTTTTTTTAAGTATTTATGGAGATAAATTCAGCTTTTAATGATTTCAGTAATGTAAAATCAGGCACAACCTGTCCTGAACTCGTTGTAAGGTGGACTGAATTCCTGTGCTGGTGCTTTTTTGTTGTCCTGAGAACAGTAATGGATCCAGGAAGTATCCTCCTCATCTGGTAGAAGTGGAGGCTATCCAACATAAAACAACGCAGATCTTCCACAAAGTCTACTTCCCCGATGACACAGACGAGGTACGACCCACGAAACTCTGCAATTTCCACTCGTCAACAACTAAAAACCTTTTGATCATGAGACTGAGTCGTCCTTGTTGTTGGTGTCAAACCTGCAGGCGTTTGAGGTGGAGTCCAGCACCAAAGCGAAGGATTTCTGCCAAAACATTTCAACCAGACTTCTGCTTAAATCTCCTGAAGGTTTCAGCCTCTTTGTCAAGATCTCAGACAAGGTCAGAGGACAAGGACTGTTTCTCAAACATTCAGTAGAAAAACAAAATGTCTCGTCCAGGTCAGAGGACATTAGAATGACAGGATGTTAGACTTCTTCATTAAAATAATCATTTGCCTGTCTGGGTGTGTGTGTCTTCAGGTGATCAGTGTGCCAGAGGGTGATTTCTTCTTTGACTTTGTCAGACATTTGACAGACTGGATTAAAAAGTCTCGTCCAGCTAAAGACGGTTTGTACAGTTTCAGCTATTTTTAAGTTTAGTTGCAGTACTTAGAGTTTTAATATTTCACCTTCCTCCCTCCCTCCCGTCCTGCAGGAATCGTTCCTTCCCTTACCTATCAGGTGTTTTTCATGAAGAAGCTGTGGACCAGCACGGTTCCAGGGAAGGACTCTTTCGCTGACTCCATCTTCCACTACTACCAGGTCAGTCTTAACTGAAATTAGTGTGCAACAGAAGAAAATATTTACTTAGTTTTTAGCCGTTTTCTTCCGGCAGTCATGTTGAAACCTTCTTCTCTTTGTTGCTTTAATTAGGAGCTGCCTAAATACTTACGTGGCTACCACAAGTGTTCACGAGAGGAGGTTTTCCAACTTGCAGCTCTCATCTATCGTGTCAAGTTTGAGGATGACAAATCTCACTTTCCTACAATTCCCAAGATGCTTCAGGAGCTGGTTCCCCAGGACCTCATTCGCCAGATGTCTCCTGATGACTGGAAGAGAGTAAATAACAAATACAACTATGACAAAACGTTCTGTTTTTACTTTGTAAAGTCACACATGTTAAAGAGAGCTGAGATGATCGGCACTAATCACTGCTTTCTGTAACACTTCACCTGCAAGACACTGAAACCAGTCTGAGCGCTAATAATTAAAGTGTGTTTTGGTTACAGTCTGTGGTTGCATACTTCAACAAGCACGCCGGTAAATCAAGGGAGGAAGCCAAACTGATGTTCCTGAAGATCATCTACAAATGGCCGACCTTTGGCTCTGCCTTCTTTGAGGTCAAGGTAAATACACCTGGGCGTTTCTTATTTATCTCAGAGTTCAGAGTTTTAAAAATCAGTTTAAATAAAACAGATAAATAAAATGCTGCTCCTTTCTGTCTCTTGTTCTGTAATAGAGGCCACTTGTAAAACTGTTATGTTTCTCTGTATAGTAAAATTATATATATGATGTGATGAGTGGATATTTGGATAAAACATGCAGCGTAAATCTCATATCTTCAGCAAACCACAGAGCCCAACTACCCAGAGATCCTGCTAATCGCCATCAACAAACATGGAGTTAGTCTCATCGACCCCAAGACAAAGGTTTGTGTTTATGTAGAAATAATTACTAAACACTTCACCTGCAGGCAAAGAGCGCTATGCATGAAAAATGTGTTACTCACTGTTGCTGTTAGTTTGTGATGACGCTGCATTCATTAGCGGGTAATGTGGCGCAGCCTGGACGTCCTCAGCCTGATCCCGCTCTGTGTTTCTGTGCAGGACATACTGA
The DNA here is from genome assembly GCA_005024645.1 of Planiliza haematocheilus. Taxonomy (NCBI): domain Eukaryota; kingdom Metazoa; phylum Chordata; class Actinopteri; order Mugiliformes; family Mugilidae; genus Planiliza; species Planiliza haematocheilus. The sequence continues at coordinate 25,688 of SRSE01001113.1, read as the reverse complement.
CTACACACCCCTTCACCAAGATTTCAAACTGGAGCAGTGGGAACACCTACTTTCACATCACTATAGGCAACCTGGTCCGAGGAAGCAAACTGCTGTGTGAGACGTCGTTGGTGGGTGTCAGCAACACGCACACGCACACGCACACGCACACGCACACGCACACGCACAGGCACACGCACAGGCACACGCACAAGCACACACAGTCAGTCAAGTCAAAAGAAAAGAAACACTGCTACCAGGAGTTACTGTAAAATTTCAAATAAAAATTCAGTCCCCAGTTACACACAAGGGCACAGTAAACATCAACGTTCTTATTTTAAAAGTGAATATGACATGACAGCTGCTCTTTACACAAGAAGATTAGAAAAGGTCTTAAAGGGACATTGGAAAATTTAGTTGGAAATATTTCTCTAACATTTTTTTGATCATAAACTAATCCATAGAACATAATTAAAGTCACATTCATGCTGATTCTGTAAATTATGGATTTTTTTGTATGTCTTCGTACCTGCAGGGCTACAAGATGGACGACCTGCTGACCTCCTACATCAGTCAGATGCTCACCACCATGAACAAGCGGTCTGGGCGAGGCCACAGCAAGTGAACTTCTTACTGGCGGGAGGCCAGTGAGCTCATCCGTGTCTTGCGGCCTGTTGGTCAGTACTGCAGCTGGGGGCGGACCTTCGCTCACCAGCTGTGGAGGATGAGCCGCACTCCTTCTGCTAGCTCAGTAGGGTCAAGGTTCACCAGGAATTCAGCTACTAGCAGCGATGACCCCGGCGAAGGCCCCAGCAACTATAACCGCTACAACTATGATGAGGATGAGCCGTCCAGTGAGGACGACTACCTCTGAAACCTCCTCCGTTCGTCTTCCTGGTGTGGAACAGTTAGACCTGCTGCTGTCACCTTAACGGTTCAAACCCTAATGAGGACACTCAGGTCCAGTTGGACTTAACTGCATGTGACACTAACTTGATTTTAAATATGAGCATTTTACCGTGTTAATATGCTAACAGGTTAGCATGATAAACTGCTGTTAAAATGTTACCAGGGTATCTGCAGGTCTTAACGAGGAATCAGCTGCTACAAGTTCTTTAATTCACAAAAGGTCTTAAATATTTTTTCTTGCCTCACGTGCAGTAGAGAATTACAGTCAGGAAATGGGTCATTATTTAGTTTCAGTACTTTTTTTTGTAGAGTTTCAATTCAGCCGTTTAATGCCACAATAACTACCCGCTATATTAAGCCAGGTAGCACTGACAAAAATGTGAATCAGCTGTCAATAAAATATTTAATAAATAATTGTAGGCATTCTTGTTTACAATGGTTCTCATTCATTTTGAAGAATACTGTAGAAATCCTGATCTGCTCTGATCATATGGAGCTAAGTGTGACAAAAAGAAACACATCTGAGTTTAAAGTCTCAACATCCTCATAAAAGGTCTTCATATGTTTAAACATCAGCCCAGTTACTACTCTACTCATTAATGTCTAGAGTTAGTTATTTTTCACTTGGTTATAATAATATATTAGTAGAAAGCACTGTGCTTATAGTTACTAATGATTCTGAGTTTCATAGTTGTGAATTTAAGACCAGCAGAGACCCTGCATAGTTTAATAATTTTGTACGTGTAGATTGTCATGTCTTGAAATCCTAATAAAGTCAAAAGGTTTGTGAACACAATAATAGCATTAATGTTCTCACGGAAAATAAGATCAAAAACATTTAAGATTTCGTGTTTTTATTTTTTTTCCAATATATACAATATGTATATTTAAATAACACCCTTTATTCTGGCCATAGGTTTAAACTGCATAGGGAACACGTTTATGATTGTGTTTCGAGTCAGAGCCTATAGATTATTTATTATCTAATCTGTGTGAAAGAGTTCAAGATCGTTTCCTAATACATAAATGTTTCATGTTTACACTTGTTTTATGTTGTTTATTATCATCTGTTTGTGTTTAGTTTGATAATGCTTCATTTTTTTTGAGACTACATTACCCAGAATCCTGCAGGGGGCGCAGTTGCTTTATTCTTCATGTCACCATCACTGGAAGGAGTGTCCTCTTATATGAGAAATATAATGAAACCATTCCCATCTGATACCTACAGAGATGGAAACAGCAAATAAGTGAATTCTTTGAGGGTTTCTTTTCCTACTGTTTCATGTTATAAATGTCAATTGTCTTCATACATATTGAAGTTTGTGACACAGCTGCATGTATATTTCTAATTTTTTTTTTTTAATCATTGTGTTTCTATGTTGTATATTATTTTTCCACGCAGTTGCATAAATTGTAATTTTTACTAAGAAAGTTACATCGAAGGTGTTTGCAAATCATGGAGTCTGAATAAACATCAAGAATGATATTGCAGTGCATCAGAACAACTTACTGTATAATAATAAAAAATAATAGAAGCAAACACATACCTCCAAACAAGCTTCAAGATAAAAAGACATCTGGGTCTGAGCCTGAAACGAAATCAAATCAAACGGGACAGTAGAGTTTATCAGAGAATGCTTGATTTGGATTTTGCTGGTGTTTCTAGAAGTCACAGAACAGTTCTTTGTCACAAAAATCACAAGCTTCTTTCTACATTTTTATTTTACTTGGTAAAGGTTCAGATAATTCTTAAGAAAATTTCTGAGACTAAAAACTAACCTGTAGTTAAAAAACAAAAACAATAAAACACTCACCAGTTTTTGCCAGGAGACAGAATTCCTGCTGTAAAACCAGATAATCATTATGAATAATAACAGTTAAATACAGTCCCTCAGTTGCTTTACCTCCGTTCAAGTTGCATTACAAAGAGATGACCTGTTGTTTTTCAGTAATTGCACAGACCAGATTTTTGCTAAACTAGTTTTTGTCGTGCTACATGTATCTTCAATAAGTTCACCTCTTTAAGAACATTCCCCAGGCTACCATCCTCCAAGTTTACCAAGTTTAAGAACTTTTATGGTGAAACTTAAATTTGTAAATCATACATCTACTTTTACTTTTATTTGTATGCCGTTTTTAACTGTGCCAATCATTTCGTTTGATATATTTGTGTTCAGTTTATTTTTCTTTGTGCACTAATATAAACTTGTTTTGTTTGTTTTGTTTTGAGGTTATTATTGTTAAGATTGTGTTGCTCCCTCTGTTGACTTCCTGTAGTGTTTTCATGATCTGCGTAATGAGTGTTCTCACTTTTGTACAAAACATTTAATAAACTTGTTTTGACTCGATATGAATAATATATCTTACGAGCATTTTTGCGTGGGACGTCACTGAGCTTGGTTCACATTTTTTGGGGTTTTGCCAGTTTTCTATATGAAACCCTACAGTTCTGCTTAGTGGATCCAACTTTGTCTCAAGGTAACAGGTTTTAAAAAGTTGTTTTCTTTAAATTCCTATTGAGCTCCGAATGTCTTCAGGTATTAAAACACAAACAAAGTCACTTTTCTAATATTTTAATTCCAGATGACAGCAGCATTTATAATCAGAAAACGTAAACATAAAAATAAAATTGGAAATTCTTCTATAAAATAAAACACAGCCATTCATTACAGCACAGAAAGCTACAGTGAATCAAAGCTGGTCTATTAAACTCATTTATATTATTCTATTGTACCATAGGTCATTTTTAGCAACAACAGAAACAATGAGCTCATTACTGAAGGACAATGCTGACAGTGGACACTTGCACTAATTGCATTTTAACGCATATGGTCTGATTTTGAGAGACCCAGTGTTTTGGCTTAAAATATCTGGTTACTTGCACAACAGATGCGTCCTGGCGTCACCAGGATCCTCAATAAAAGTCACATTTAAAGAACAGGCGCGACGACAGCCAACGTCTCAATGTACAAGCCAATCACATGAACCGGACCACAGAGTCTAGCCAGTCCACCGACGGAGCCAATTCTAAAACAGTTTGGCAAAGATGTACTAGAGCTACTAGTGAAGGAACAGTCATAACTTCACTTATGGGCACTGACCTTGTAAAATACTATTGCAGATACTACAGTGGATCAAGGCAGCAAAGCAGATACAGTATTGTGTGCTGATGACAACTGGTCCAGTAAATGAAAACATCACAGCCTTCCCCTTTAGTTTTGTCGAGAATCAAGAAAATCTTTTCATGCATGAAACAGTTTTGATCATCTGTCATGAGTCGGCTGAGATTAAACAAAGAGAAGCTCTTGATGTAACAGGCTTTCATATCTGGCGTCAGTAACATCTGTTCCTCAGAATATAAAAAATATTTCTTATGCTCTTTTATCTAGATTTTCATTGTATTTTGAAACGCACTAATTAAAGTTTACTTACATTATCTTTACCATGCACAGCAGCATGCATAGGTCACCTGTGTGTGAAAACGATCTACTGTTTGCAATCAATATAAAACTGTAATTTGTTTTGACAAATTTTGATTAAAAACGTATCATCCATGTTAAGTCATCAGGCTTAATCTCCAGTTCTGTCAGATTTAGAGTGGACTAATGTGCCCTGACCTAATGTTTCACAGAAGTCTCTCTGGGTTTAAAAAAAAAAAAAATACTTACAGACATGAGCGGACACTTTTAAAGTGAAATGACTGGTGGTTGGAATTTCACTTTCAGAAAGCGGCTTTAAAACAAAACTTGGATAATCCAACACATGAAAGGCTTGGAATGCAATGCATCTCCAAACGGAAACCATCACAGTCCTGTATGGTCACCAGACCTGAATGGTCTAATGGTGGGAAACATTATATTCAATAGAATAAATAGGGCTACTGGTGGTTTCTAACTGTAGCTTAAAGGCTAACAGATCAACGGATCAGCTACTATATTCTCATCAGGAACAGAAAAACAGTAAAACTAAATGTGATACATTAAGACACTCTTAATTCTGATTTAGCATGTATTTCTAGATAATGTCATGTCTGATTAATATTTTGTGGCGTCAGGACTGAGCAATTTTGACTACGATGTCTCATTTGGCCTTGACATTTTTTTTAGATAACATAAATCATCCAGAAATGTCTGACTGCAAACATTTGTCTACAGAATCATTTCAACAAACCTAACACGTTCGGAACATAAGTCTCAAGCGCAGGACATGCAAAGACACAACAACCAAATCCTAATCAATCAATGTGCACCTGATTTACCCAATCAGTCTTTTACTTTACTTGCCTTTATTCTAGTTACATACATTTAGTAACAGCCCATTAAACAGGGTTTAACTGATTCTGATTATGTCAGATATAGGGATGGGAACTGACTTTATCAATATCAGTGCTATTGGCAATATACTACTTAATTCTTTCTCAATGCCAGATCAGTGTGGAAAAAAAAATATTCCTACAGTTTTCAGCACCAAATCAGCGTTTTTCTCATCTGTCAGAACACATTCTCCTCCTGAACAAGAAGCAGCACTAACATGAGACTATTGAAGACATGGTATTTTCTTTTCATGACTTTGTTAAAGCAGCTTACAGTCAGAATGTGACATCACACTGTAGCAGAAGCAGGAATAATGTGTAGGAGAATCAATAAGGTGCCAAGCATACAAAAATTGTTGGAAACAAATTCCTCCACTAGGCGGAACCTGTTGTTATTTTTAAAAATAAGTTCAATACATTTACTGTGATGGGTGAGCATTTTTTGTTTTGTTTTGTTTAAATTGCACTTACTGCAGCATGTCCTCCTTCATCTTTGCAGTAACTGGAAAAACCCTCAGAAAATCAAGGCCCCTAACTTGATGGATTTCACACATGAAAAGCATAGATGAGACGCTCTGCGTTCAAAATCTAGACCCAGTTTAAGTGACGACAACATAACACAGATTGAGTAAATAGTCATAATTCCAGAAAGCATATGAGTAAAAGAAGATGTCTTTTAAAAAGACTCCAAGGTCTGGTTTCTCAAAAGTTTTTTTTTTTTAATATCTTTGTTTAACTTATACTATATTTGGCACAAATCCGTTGCCAAATTTCCAATGACTCCCAGACAAAACAATCTTCATACTTTTGAGAGACCTCACTTAATAATACATTCACTTTAGTACAAACATAAATGACAATAATTTCTCAAGCCTCAGGTTTACATTCACTCCGTCAGTCCAGCGGTGTACAGATCATACCCCGCATCCAACCACTCACAGACACACACAGATTAAAATTTAAGACATGGTTTAAGGTTTGGTCTGATGCACCTGATTTCTGTACCGCTAAAAAATAGAAAGTATATATCTCATAGATAACATATTCAGTCTGTTTTGTCCTTGTCCATGTGTCTCCTGCTTTGAACTGACAGGTTTCATAAACATTCAGAGATCTGCTGTTTCTTCTCCGACAAACATTTGGTCTTCATCAACTAAAAACAAGATGGAAAGAGCGAACGTGACTCTGTGTCACTGCAGCAGTATGTATTCATTATTTTTTTCTTTCATTCATGAGGTTAAGCATCTTGCGTTGTTGAGCTCAGCTGGTGGTGTTGGTGGTGAATGACTAGAAATGGAAATGCTCTCAAGCATGTCAGCTTCTGGTCCTGTGTTTAACTGTCCTCATTTCCCATGAATTTATCATCATCCAAGAGATTACAATGTGAAACTGGGTAGTGGTGCTCCTGTCCTTGTGTCCAGAGTCTCTTATGGCAGACCAGTGAATGAGGTTTGGTTCAAAAGTTCAGTTCCAGCAGGCAGTCGGCCCACAGACGGAGAGAGGATGAGAGAGGAAGTGGAGAGAGAAAAGCGTTTGCTGTCGTTGACTTACCTACATTGTCCTGCTCTGTTTCTGCTCAGTCTGTCATTACTTGCCCTCATTTAAAGGATTCACTGGCAACAACTTCTCTGTGTGTATGTGATCAGTCATTGACCCTAATCTGGATGTTAAACTAAAACAACCAAATATTTATATTTACAAAATAATACTTAATTCATTGATAATTAAGTCATGAAAATCTTGACAGACAAATGTTTAAGATAAGAAAGTTTTCTCTATAAAATATCTCTCTTTTTATGTACCTTTCCTTTTGCCTCCCTCTCTCTTTCTTTGTCTCTCTGTCTCCCTCTCTCTTACCCATCACTCCTCTGTGATAGTGGGCAGGTGAGGTGTACTGGGTGAACTGGGTGTGCTCCGGAGGTCAGGTCGGACACTGACGCTGGAGATGGACCACACGTCGCTCAGCTCTGCAAAAGGAACAAAAAGTCAAACTTTTAATGTTTTAACAAGATGAGGGACATTATAGGTTAGAGAGGGTATGCTGGACGAAAGAGGATTTAAGGCAAGTATGAGTCAGAAACATAAATGAGAGATTGAGGTCAGGGTGGATAAAAGTACGGGTAAATTAAGGATTAAAAACACATGGAAAAATAAGCAGATGTAAGAGTGCAATGCATAGGTGAGATAAAATAAAAAGTCTGGTGCATGCACATCTGTAGACTTTATTCTAGGTTTAACATACTACAGCTCTGATTTGTGGTTGTTACAGGAATTATGGTATCTGGAGTTTTTAAGAAGTTTATAATGAATCTTGAAGCTCTAATTATTCAGTAAGGTGTCACAATGCGTTACTGTAACCACTTGACCTTTTTTAACTGGTCACCCTTTTATTAAAAGGTCTATAGTTTGAAGGTTGACATGGGCTCAAGTTTTCTACAGGAAACTCAGAAAGGTGTAGAGGACAAACAGGGTTCATGGTTCATACAAGCTTCCTGAAGGGATGACATGTGGGGTTGGCATGCAGGGAGTCATGGGTTGCAGACCAGGGGGAGGGAGACAAAGGCTCCAGCAGAGGGGTCAGAGTGCACAGGGCTCCAGCGAACACAGATGACCTCTGATGAGTCTGATACACAACACAACACACAGACACACAGCAAGACATCACTGCATGCAAAGATGTAAACCATAATGTACTTGTTTTAGCTGCTCTTAGCACAAGCTATTATAATGAATACTGAATCATTAAGAAATGATCAGGCATTTAGATTTCATTATGGGGCGTGTTTCCGCCGTTAAAGAGGGAAAAAATACAATCTGCACACACTCACGCAGCCATTTTGTTATAAATAAATGATCACCTTAAAATTGTGCATGCTGGCTTCTGTTTACTGTGTGTACCCTCACTCACAATATAGATTTCAGCTTTTTGTAAACCTTTCATAATATAGAGTAGATGCTCCATCAATCCTGCAACTAACTGTAACTCTGTACCAATTAATTGGAATTAAATGGATATCAGTATTATCAACCATCTACCAGAATATTCCAGTAAGAACCTGGATTAATGTGGTCACATGTGGATGAGATGTTGACAAAAATAAGTTCTACAGTTCTACATATTGTCCAAGTGATGGCAGAAAATATTCTCTAGTAGTTTTATGGCTGCATCCTTTTGTCAACCGAGGCATGAGATTAAATATCTGCCTCTATGCCTCAAATCACAGTTAATACCTTGATGGACACACAGCTGTAAAAGTATGAAATGTTTGAGTTTTCCATTTTTCCATAACAACACAAATATAGAAAAACAACAATCAAGAAAGTGAAGAGATGTGAAGTGTGTCATACCAGTCCTGAACTTGCTGTATGGCCCGTTCTCGTGAGTCTCGCGGCTGCCGGACCAGAAAGGCAGACCTCTCTCTCTCCACCTGTGACAAAGACGCACAAAACAAACAGATCAGAGCAGGAGAGCATAACCAGGTGTGTTTCTGGGTTCATCAAACCCCTTTGAGACTGACATATGAAGTCCTGCAACAAGCTTTGATGTGTGCACTGGGGATACATGAGGGCACTTCTGTTTGGGTCTGTTTGAGACAGCGTCCAGACGAATGTTGACTAAAGAGAGAGGCTCACGATGAAAGGGATATTATAAAAATAACCAAAAAAATATATATATAAAATCACAGATGAGGCCTTGTTTTGTACTGAAGGTCCTAATGTGGTGAACAGGAAAGGACAAATCTCACTGACTCACACTTTAAGTTACTCTTAAAAAGAAGTAGTTTGTATAACAAGCCGTCAGTCATGAAGGAAGGTAAAGTCTGACAATAAGTCCAGACGTGTGCCTTAGACAGGAAAGCCCAGGAAATGTGTTTGATGACCCAGCAGTCTCTGCAGTTAAGCTTAAAATAAAATATTCTTGTAAAAATGACTCTCGTATTGTCTGAACTCACATTCTCAAACTCTTTTTTTTCCTGTACCACATTCATCAAAAATACATTTTACACGGCTTTCCTTACACTGTATGTTCAGAGTGCCATCAGCTTACGTATCAATAATAAAACCACATGAGCAGCAGGGATGACTCAGCCCTGCACAGCTTCACCGCCCCAACACCAGACGTTCCAATTAAACCAGAAACGTAATTATGAGAGCTGTGTGTGTGTGTGTGTGTGTGTGTGTGTGTGTGTGTGTGTGTGTGTGTGTGTGTGTGGTAGTACCAGTGGAATATGAAAACTGCAATGATGAGGAAGGCTGACACCACATCAGTAAGAATCCACATCAGATTGTATTCCTCTGGAGTCTGGAAGGAGACAAAGACTGATAAACATTACCTGAAACAAAGGGTCTGAAAATTAACATTATTATTTCACTTAGTGACCATTCACGACTTGAACATTCATATTAAAACGTTCATCAACCGACAGGTGGTGAAATGATCTTTATGTAACAGAAAGGTCAGACGTAATCATCTTCAAACACCCACAGTACCCACTGCAGAGATGTACATCCAGATACAGAACATTTTTCCCTCCCACTCACTGAAAGTCACACTGGATACGAGCAAAGTCTAGATGTTGGCGATGTAAATGCACAAATCTTTACAATGCTCTGAGCTTTATATCATGATCACTTTTAATCAGTTACAGACACTGTTCTGGTCTTAACCCAGTAATCGATGAGTCTTTTCTAGGGGAACATCACAGTAATGTCCTGAATGAGCCACATGCAGTCATACTAAATTCATCTTTAACAAATAGGACGTGGCCTTTTTGTCTGATAGCAGCTGAAGCCTTGAATCTGCTCACCATGAAGAAGAGTGGCTTGTTGAAGTTGGACAGGATGTGGATGGAGTTGGTGGTTACAGATTGTGCTCCAGCACACCAGGCCAGATTGTAGAGCCATGGCTGGCTGATCACATACAGGTTAGTACTGATGTTCACTGACTGGTATTTACTGTACGGAGAGAGAAAGAGAGAGGACAGGAGATGAGTAAGAAGAGAAGGAAGTCCACATTAAAGATTTTTCTTTCTAACCAGGTCAACATCTTGCATCTACAAAAAGTTTTCTAACTGTTGTTTGGTCAAATAAAGTTTTACCATTTCCACCCACAGATAAAGAACACCGTACAGACACCTGTCTGACCCTCGAAACAGATACTGCAGAAGAGGCATATGTGGTTTCCAAATGACAAAATTCATTGTGATCTACAATATTCTGAGACAGAGCTTCATTTCCTCAGTAAAAACATACCATAAACTTAATTTTCATGCTGTTCATTAAATAAATCATTTTAAATTATTGGTAGTAGGTAATTTTGAGCATAAATACCTCAATCTGTTGTGTAAAGTACAGTTTATAGGGAATGTGGCATATTCTAAATGTAAATTAAAACTGGTATGACTTACTAAAAGGTTTTATTGCAGATGAACTTGCAACCAAGTTACAGTATTACAGTTTTTTCCTAAAGGTTAAAACAGAGGAAGAGTAAATCACTAGTCTCCCTGTAAGAGAACCCCCATGTAAAAACTGTAACACTCATGATGATCATAATTACCACAGATGATGTTACCTCACTGCGTAACATGATTCATCCAACCATCTGTAGCTGGTGACACCATAACTGAGATCTTTGGTGAAATATTACAGTAATAGGGAGAAACTAGTTGTTGTGTTGTAAAGCACAGTGCGTGACTCATTCATCAGTTTCTTTCTAGATTGTTCTCCAACAGCTTCTGTTGGTGAACACGTTTCTCCCACAACCTAAAAGACTCTCTCATCGTCATCAGATAAATCGGTCTGTACCTCCTCCACTGTTTCTGTTTCTCCCCCTTCCCATCACATCAATCACATTCTCTTTAACCAAATTAGCCTTTCCCCTACTTCCCTCTTGTCAGCCCTCCTCCTCTTTCTGCCCCCTTTCATTCTCCTACCTGCCCTATACCTGCCTCTCTTTCCCTACCTTAAGGTTGCTCATCAAACAAACAAGGAGTCACTGAGGATACGGTGGCCATCAGTATCTTGAGGTATGTAAGAACACGCAGGGACACTCACATGGGACAATTTGAAAAGTTCACAATGAAATGTCACATTTGTCCTGGAAGCTATAAATAGGGCTCTTTATAGATGTGAATAGACAACTGAGAGTTGAATGAACTGTAATTATATACCTTTAAAAGCAGCTTTACTTTGTAATGTTTTCTTTGCTGGATAATTGCGTACAGATTTTGAGTACCCTGCAAGGATCAGTTGAAAGAACATGCTGCTGGAAATTGTGTGTTGCTGCAATCATAAACCTTTTCTCAAATTTGCCCGAATGCGTTTTTTATTCTTAATGTTTATTATTCGAATAGTGATTATTATTTACCAGATCTGCTGCTGTGACATGGTGCTGTAGTGCAGGTTCAGTCTGGTGATATGGCCATCTGTCAGTTCCTGTATTGAAGCCTTTCGTCCAGAGGTCTGCTGCAACTCTGGGTTCACAGCCTGGACCAGCTCCCTGTCTTCAGATGGCAGCCACAACACCTACAAACACAGACACACAATCAAGAGAACAAAAATTACATCTAAACATATTTACGTAAATACAAAGATGCTTTTATAGAACAACAGTAGCCAGATCTGAGTTTCACCCAAACAAAAACATATATACCACAGTTTTATTTTGCCTTTGAACCAAAGGTGGAAAGGATTTATTTTTCCTGCAAGCATCCACCTTGTAACATTTACCTGAGAGGAGTTGATGTGGGCCTGTATGACCTGTAGAGTGGTGTTGATGTATGACTGTCTGTACGGGTGTTGACGCGGTGGCCTGCGCAGGTCAAACAGCACTATTCTGCCGTGTCTGGCCGCGACCTCGAGAAACTGAGCCAGTGAAGGAACGGACTGGTTCTGGGCCTGGCAGCGGTCTGCCTCAGACAAGGAAGAGACCGTACCAAACGGGTCCCTCTTTAAGAGACAAAGTCATGTTGAGGAAAAACACAGATGCTTAGTCTTTTTCATAGATAGGAATAAAACACAGCATTAACTTGACATTTCAGAACATCACTGATGCAGCCATATATGAGCTGAATGTTTTTATGTAATGTACGAATAGAAAAAACAAAACATCTAACCTCTTAAGTGTAATACAATTAACTAATCTGATTGGAGCTCAATGCAAGGCAGTTCTACAGAGTTTCAATACTCAATAACTTTTGCTGTCCAGCCAGCAACACTCTAAAGTATGTTGTATGAGGGTTTGTTGGTCGCACCGATAAGAACCAGTCGCCAGCATTAAGCTGCTGTAGCTCAGCCCAGGTGAAAGAGGAGGCATCATGGTGTGTTCGATTTGGGAAAATCTCAGCAACATTAGTAGTCCTCTTCAGAGTGGAGTCGTGCATCAGGAACGGAACACCATCGAGGCTACAGACAGTGATGAGAATATTCAGTGAATGAAAACATGAAGTGTAGGACACAAAAATGAGATGAAAGGAATGGAAAGAGGAAAGCAAAGGAAAGAAATGAAGGAAGGAGAGAAGAGAGCAATTAAAGCCACAACAAAGCATTTCATCTGCTCACATATCAAAACACCAGCCGTCAAGCATCACATTTAGTCTGGCTCTCAGAAAGTCATCCATCTTATTCATGAACACACACAAAAACAATCACTCTGAGAGCCTGTCATCTCAATTAATCACACAAGCGGTATCAGTTATGTACCTGCTCAATAATACGCATTAACAGATCACCACTCAAAAACCCTTAGCAGTAGCTGCAATCATTCCCACACACACACACAGCTCATTCTTACAAACACAAGTACCACCAGACTCACCTGGGTCACCAATAACACGGGATTAAGCTAATGTGCTAATGTCAAGTCATGCCATGCTTCTAATCCGACTGTTTTCAGGATGTGGAATAGTGTACTAAAAGCCCTGAGCTATTGGCTAACTGGATTAGCACTGAGAGTAGCACGCGATCATCTGATCTATATCATTAGCATCAAGACAAGGACTTGGTTTCAGTCACTGGTGGCCAATGTCGTAGGACAACCATGTCACCTTGAAACTGTTGCCAAACTATTTGTTAATCAAGTCAGTTACTAATCATATCAACTGTCAGTTTATTTATATGAATATGAAATGTTGCTGCTGTTGTTAACAACTCTCACAATTTTGGAACAAAGGTTGTTCCACAGTTTTGCATCATGTTGGTTGTCCTCACATCGAGTCCTGAATATTTTACTTCAAGCAAAAGACTAATCCATTTAGTCTGAAAAGTCAAAAATAATTTCTTTATAGTGTATTATTATTAGTGTATTATAAGTGTATTATTCGGTGGGTATTTTAGTGTAATTCAGTGTTATTTTTGTGTAAAGATGAGGAGTTCTGACATACTACACATGGCACTCTTTCTAAATATTACAATTAATAAAAAAAAAAAAAAAAAATATATATATATATATATATATATATATATATATATATAACAACACAATGTAAATACAGGTGACAGTAGCTACTACCTGATGGCGACATCTGTCTCCAGTCCTGCTCCTCCAGCTTCCACTGCCTTCTCAAACGACATTACTGTATTCTCTGGAGCAAGCTACACACACATAAATACAAATACAGACAACATAAATATTTGCAGAAGCAGCTTCAAAGATATTTTTCCTTGTTTTACCTGGAAATATGGTCTGGAATCAATAAACTACACAGCGTGTAATATAAGGTCTAACAGAATTCAAGCAGGTTCAGTTGTCACAGTTCATTTCAGTCTTACCATTGGAGCTCCTCTGTGTCCAATGAGTTTGGGACGATCGCCCAGTGTTCCTTCCTCTTTAATGCAGGGTGAGTACATCCCCAGGGGGACCAGGTAGAGGGAGAACAACACAGATAGGTAGAGACCCAGGACAGCCACCTGACGCACTAAATAAGACAATAACACAAAGATATTAACCTGTACACTGAACAAATAAACCACCTCAACATGTCTCATTAAGATGCTTACAGGATGTAATGCTATCATTTTGGATTTAAGGTTTTTGTAAGATTGGCACTTTGACAAAATTACATTTTCACAAGAACAAAAGGGTTTGTTTTATTTATACTATAAGTGGGTTAGTATGTGCTTTATCAGCAGATACAGTGTTTGCAGCCAGACTGTAAATGTTTACAAATTACAGGAACGGTGTGCTTCAGTGCAAAGAATAAGACCAAATACTTATGGTAAGCAAAACCCAGCAGCATGGTACAGAATCTATCCATTTGCAGGAAGCTGGGTTGCGCACACACAAGCAAATAACTCTTCATGTGTATGTAATTGTACATAATCTGTACAATTACGTACACACACATATTTATTTATTAATACCCATGCTACACTAACTGCACTGCTGTTTTTAACCATGCTTTCAGATTTTAGTGTTTTAGTGTAATTTATCCTCATGTTATGCTGTTACATGTTATGCTTCCCAATAAAAATCTTGAACATTGGACACTGAAATAATAAAACCAACAAACATCTTCAAGTGTCTCAATATAGCACAATAAAGGGTTTCAAGAGTGTCTTGAAATCAGAACCTAGTCAGGATAATGTACTTTAAATCTTTCCTGATCGGATTAACAAGGTGGTCTGGTGCTCAACAGTAGCCATATGGACAGACCGATGCCTGCCTAACATTATCTTGAATATCTGCCGGTATCTAGATAATGACTGAAAAGGAAACCTGGAAACACTTCAATAGTAAATGTGAAACTCTGGATACTTGGATATACACACACATCACCATGGCAAAGTAAGAACATAAAGCACCAGATGGTATCAGAAGTAAGGTCATAATGGTGGGGATGAAGTTACTCTTTAAGAAAATACTCTGCAGTGAGGGCCTCCGTAATGTGTCTCACTGAGAGTCCCAGTACAAGTTCTAACTACATAACAAAAATCAACATTCAACAAATGAATTTAGAGCAACATATGCTCCCCTCCAGACAAAGTCTTGTATATTTCTTGTATGTTTCAGTAGTACAATGCAAAACCACATACTGCAGCTGTTACAACAGCATGGCTTTGTCAGAGAAGAGTCCAGTGCTGAACTGGTCTGCCTGCAGTCCAGATCTTTGCTCTTCTTTAAAAGAAGAATATGTCAAAGACAACTACAAACTCTTCAGCAGCTGGAAACCTATATCTATTTAGTCCCATTTTTGCCTATAGGCGAAAACTCCAGAAAGTCATAACTTCAATGGCCAGAAATCTTTAAGCTGTTTTTGAAAGATGCTACACCATGGTAAACACGCCCCTGTCCCAACTATTTTGAGACCTGTAGCAAGCATGAAATTTTAAATGAGGTCACTAGTGCATGAAATTGTAATATTTCTCAGTTCAAACATTTGTTATTGTTTAGGTTCTGTTGTGAATAAAATATTGGCTCATGTGGTTTGAAAGTCTTTTAGTTTTCATTTTGTTCACATTTAAAGTACGTCCCAACTTTTCTGGGATTCAGGTTGTAAGTCTCTGCTCTAACAAGGCTTGGGTGGAAGTTGGTCTCAACACAGTAAAGTTGGAGCAAGCTCTATTACTCTGTGTGCTTTGGCAACTCTGTCTCTTCCTTATCTACTGCCAGGTGAGACCCCTGTCATGACTCAGCATTGCTCTACCCGCTGAATCACCATGGCGACAAGGGACAGTACCCATGGAGACGAAAGAGAAAAGAGAGACGAAGAGACACAGAGGTCAAAGCCATTCAGAGAAAGATGACCCTGAATGAAATGAAGGGACAGAAAGAATCCCAAAGAGAAGAGTGTAATAATTAGATATTCTAGTAAGAGGAAGTCGAGGGAGATGTAAAAAAAAAAAAAAACATGCCAGATAAGTGCGTCATTGTGCTGAGGGATTGTTTAATTTCAGAATAGCTTTATTGGTTACTGCTACAATTATAACTGAACCACTCTGAGTCAGAAATCATCAGTAAACAGCTAATGTCCCCATTTCCTCAATTTCCTCCAGTTAATACTGTTATGCCAGGACTGCATGTCATTAGATTTCGTCTTCTTAGGTATCATGTAAGTGTTTTTTTGGCTTATATTTTTTCATAAGGAGCTTATTAAGCATATACCCAACCAACATTTTATATGGGGTCTTGTTTGGTGTCATTTATTTTGCTTAAAGAGCACCACTGCAGAAATGTCTGAGGAAGCTGCCTTTTTCATTTCCCAGAACTAGAACTGCTGCAGCTGGATCATCTTATTTCTTTACACGAGTATAATATTAAGCTCAAATATAAAAACTGATCAATTAACTTACATCTCTTGTTCATACGGAAGAAGTGCAGTGCTATTGGCCAGGAGAGAATGGCCATTAGCGAGACAGCAGCCACATGGAGGAAAGGTGCCGTCACCTAAACATGAAAAGAGAATTAAAGTATTGCCCAACATGGCAGCAGTCCCAAACATGTCACTATCCATATAAAACAAAAATTACAGTCGATGTAAAAACAATAGAAACAGCATTCACATTACCAATCGTTCCTGCATTGTTTTGAATTCTAATATTGTGTAAATGGCTGACATGTCAGGAATGGCTAACCTGTAGGGAGAGGACGAGAGTCTTCCATTCATTGCTCCAGTGGTCAGACAGGACAGCAGTTGCTGTGACGGAGAACACCAGCGTCACCACAATGCCAGTCTTAAACAAAGGCAGGAGGACAGAAAATGTATTAAACTGAAAATAAGGGGTAACAGAAAAATATAATGATTTATTCTTTATCATATCACTGTGTGCATACCTTGTGGCTCCAGTGAAGGTACAGCCTCTGACCCTCAGAAAGCAGACACACTGCCAGCACCTGAACAATGGTAAGATATTTAGAAAATGTCAGATAAAACTAATACAGCATAGACATTGTTTGAAACCTAACATCAAGAACCACATGGTTTCTAATTTCTACATATATATATATATATATATATTTTTTTTTTTTTTAAAGAAAAAAAAAAGGGAAAAATCGTATTTTAACAGTCAAACGGTCTTTAAACAGCATTTAGGAAATATATGTTACTAATTTGTTATAAATCTCTAGCCAGGTGCAGCAGCAGACTATGTACTACAGTCAGTCTGTAACTGGAACAGCAGTGTACTTGATAACAATCAGTAAATGCATACTAGGTAACCTGGTTGTCCAAAGTCAACACAAGCTCTTAATCTCTGGATGTGTCTGCAATAAAATGGGCAGGGCAAGAATACACACATTTGGACCATATGGTCAGATGCATATTTTAAATTAGAACAGTATTTGGGCAGCAAGTGATGATGTTTCACTAGAACACAAGAAAACATGCACAGACAAGAGATACGACTACATTACTGACCACACCAACTATAGATGCAGATATATGTATTATACAACAAGTGTTAAATAATATTTGTCACTGCAGAGAGGCAGACAAATTCCAGACAAATGTCACACAAAGTTCTGGGAGAGCCAAGGGACTCATGTGCATGTGTGCCTCATCAAACACATTGGGTCGAGTGCTCTGGTCAGGAAATGCTGTCACACTCCCAACAGTCAAACTGGGTCAACTTGACTCAAGTCAACTTTTAACTCTGGCAAGAACAACACAAATGTTTTCTCAGCAGCTCCAGGGATTTGGACTGGCAAATTTCAGCAAGCAGAAAATGTAATCCTCTGAATGCACTGGAGATAAGTTTTTTGTTTGCTATATCATATTTCCATATCATAGTTCCACAGAGGTTGGTATCAGTGCATACCAATAGCAGGGCGATGTACGTGAAGAGGGCGGCAGCAACAACCAGCAGCACCAGAGACCAAGGGAACCAGAAACCAAAAGTCCCAAAATTAAACCTGAAGAGATATAAAAATAAAAAAAAACAGTTATCAGATTGTTATCACATGCTGTGACACATTTATTCATTTTTATAAGCAAATTTAAATAGACATCAGCAGCATATATAGGACCTACAGAAGCTTATATACGCACTAACCAGATAAAATAGTTTTCAAAGAGTAGGAATTATTTGTTGATTCATTCATTTGACAACCTATAGAGAAACCACTACACCTAGAACTGTGTTAGATTCCATGAATCTCAACAAATTACAACAAACTTCAACTAACATGTGTTTGTATTTCGGTATGTGGTGTGTGAGACCCACCAGTCAAAGTCATTGTAGTCATTCTGGGCTTCACACCAGAAGTAGAGGAAAACAAAACTCAGAAAGAAGGTGAGGATCAGGAGGCCAAAACTGCCACATTCCACCTGTAACACACAGTTTTGTCTTATCAAAAGACCCGTTCCTACTCAAAGAAACAATAATTATTCACAAACAAGTGTGTGTTTATAGCACTATACTAGAGTATTTACATTTAAATCCTTAACCTTTATCCCCCAAAGCTTCTTTAAAGTGAAATTAAGGTTCAACAGTAAACTGAAGATTTCCCGTCTAATAGGATTTATAGTCACAGTTGGAGCAGAAACTCCTTGAAGCTACACCATCTGGCAGGTACAGAGGAAGTCAGTCAAACTGCCAAGTGCATATGGTAGCAGTGCATTTTGATAGCAGCTGACAGAGTATATACATATATATATTCATAGAAAAGCAGTTGCTGTCTATTTTTAATCAGCAGGCCACACTGAGGCGAAGTGGCTGGGGAATCAATACTCTCTGCAAAATCAGCAAACTCGCTAAACTCACCAAGCTGTGTGCGTATGTTTACCTTGCTGCAGCAGCATTCTCCTGGCTGCGCTCGGGCTCTTTGGTATCGTCTCCATTGGCAACCATAGAGGCCGGCCAGGCAGGAGACAAATGGCTGGTGTTCATACCTGTTATAGTCAATTAGAAAATGGCTGATGAGGAAACATCAAGATGTAGAGATCTGAGCTTTAGTCATTTTCAAACTTTAGACACAAAAGTGTGAATCTAAAAAGATTTGACAAGAGATTTGTAAGCATTTAGATTAAATACACAGATCTGATAATGGATTCAGATCTACTTAAACAAAAAATTGTTTCATAATAATATCGTACTCATACCAATGTCAGTAAAACCACAGCTGAGTAACCAGGAAAAGATACTGCTGTGTTTTTTGGGTTTATTTTCTATTAATTTATTCTATATTTCTATTAAGATTGTGGCTGATGTTCTCAAAACCACCAAACCAAACGTAATTGCTGAAGTTTATGCAGAACGTGCAACAGATTTTACAGCAAGTTATTAGTAGCTATTTATGGCAGATATCAGAATTGTTTCAAACATATAAGACAGAATTAGACTGCAAGTCATATTATGTCTTATTTTATCTTTGTGATGTCTGATGCTTCGTACCTTTGCAGCAGCTGCCGCCGCACCACCTTTAACTTCCCCAGCTTCAGTCTGGTCACTGGCATATACTCACCCACAACCCAGCATCACAGACAGAAAGAGAGAGGGGGATAGAGAAATAGGAAAAACAAGAAAGACAGGAAAGATAGAGAGGAGGAAAAGGGACAGATTTGAAGATGGGTGGAGAAAAAAGCTTGGACTCCTTGGCACTACGCGTAGTCACCTGTGAAGGAGAAGGAGGACAGAATCAACTTAAAATGTATTTAAACCAGATTCAGCAGGATTGTGTGACCTGGTTAAACTAACCCATAAGTTACAAATGCTCTAACAGAAATAAACATTGACCTATATGTGTATGCTAATCTGTCACTCTACATCCACAGCTGAATGGCCTTAGATTAACTGCAGTGAAACTGTAATTAAACCAAAAAGGGATGCATCTTAACATAACTAAGATTCATTAAGCCTACAACCATGACAATGTAATAATAATAAGTTCACACTTAGTATTTAGTCATTAATTATATCAGAACATGGACTTTCAGAAATTATTTTGAACAGATCTTTGCTGTTATTTACATTTTACAGAGAAATTAACTCTCAATCTATGCAGAACATATACAACATAATGGTTTAGTGCTGGTAGGTGTGGAGCTGCTCTACAGCCACTGATCCAAATACTGTAGCAATCAACAATCACTTAGTCAGTGATCCAGGTTAATCAATTAGCTAATATGTCAGGTCAGACCACCCCAGGGTAACAGCCCTGGAAGATACTGGAAGAAGATTAATAACATTCAGTAGGTTTTTAATTTCCTTTATTATTTTATTTGATTCCACTTTAAAATTAAAAATTAACTTTGACTGTCTCAAAGAACAGACCAAGTACACAAGTGAGCTTGCTTAGATCCTGTGTTACAGACACAAATAGGTGGCCTAAATCTACTTAATGTAGGTACAACAACAGCGTCTGACAGCGTGCTGAGCTGAGAACAAAGAGGTCAGCTAACACACACTCTCTATTACAAATAGTCTATTGATCACAGACCTGATTCACTGGTTCAAGATTCAAGGATGGAAACAGGTTAGAAGTAATCATGGACGTAATGCCCTTAACTAGACATAAGCTAAGGTGACAGATAGTTACTAGACTGTTATTATACAACAACCTTAAAACATTTTACATTTTGTTTGTCTCTACAATCAACATACTCTCGCAGATATTCTGCACCGTTGAAAGGAGAACATGAGGCATAAAGATGAGCTCACCTCTAATAGCTCTCAGAAAATGGTGTGACCGTGTCCCTGGTGGGATAAGTGCTAAACTGACCCAGATTGGACGTAAGAGAGCAGCTAAGATAAATGTGTCAGTCCACTTTGATTGTTGATGCTGGGAACAATACAGAACAATAAAACTAGGTAGCTAACACTGCTGTGACTTACAGGCTTAATCAGATTTGTGTGAACACTTTCCACAAGGGCTTAAATGTATGGACATTCATTTATATGAGGGCTGAGCGATAAAACTATAACGATATATATCATGATAGACACGAGATCGATACCAATAGAAAATATGTTCGATAGAATGTTCAATAATTTCACTTGAACTCCGTTAGAGGAAGGAGGAAAAACCAGAGGAAGAAAACCCCGAGCCAGAAGTGCCAGTCATTCTGGGGGAAGTAGGCAGAGGAAGGTGGGTTGGTGGCGTGGAGTGAAAGGAGAACATGAGTGTGACAGTGCGAGAGGAAACTGTATTTAAAAAAGGACTTGGAGTTATTTTAAGTCAGACCGATGTTGTCTGCAAACTTGGTGGCGAGTGAGCATATTAATTGACTCTTGTTTGTCTTGATTAGTAGTAAGAGTCCGTTAAGTTTTATTTATCTGCCGCCCGAGTGAGTGGCTGCTGATCTGCGAGCAGCGGTTATGAGTTGGTTAAGTTTCGTTTCTCTGCGTATTGTATGTACATGAGTGAGTGTCTGAGTACCAGAATTTGCCATTGGTCAAGTCGGTTAGTACGTTTTGTTTCTCTGCCGAGTGAGATGTACGGTGTTTGAATGGTGCTATTTATTTCAATCAAACGTGGTAGGACTCAACTGAGACCGTTAAATAGACTCTATATTCATGATTCTTGAGTCGCCTTTGATGGCCGGTTATATGAACTGAATCTTTTTTTCCCCACCACTATTGATTATTAATCAACAATGAATGAAATGATAATTAAAGTGACGGGTCAGTCAAAATGACAGCAATAGTCTAGCGCAACTTCTGATCAAGAGGTACACGGCAGAATTTATGCAAGGAAACACACGGGCATCCTAAAACAAGGTTTTGAAAAGAATTACATAACATCAAATATTTAATATATGTAAATGGTTCTAATAAATTACATTACAATATCTTATGTTATTTAATATTTATGAACTCTAAAGTACTATTTAATTTTATTTGAATCTTTCATCATCTGCTCAGCTCACTTGTGATCATTTTATTTCTATTTTGCCTCCGTGACTGAAGTCAGCCACTAGAAGTCCTGCCCGATTCATCCAGCCAACTTATCACACAGCTGCCATGGCAACTGTGCCGTCAGATCTGTTATTATTACTGCAGTGAAAAGATGTTGGGAGGTGGGCTAAACAAGACGGAAGCAGATGGAGAGATGAAAGGGGAGACTGAAGAAATGACAGGATGAAAATGGAGAGAGAAATTATGAAGAGGAGTTGTCAAAGCTATTAAATACTAAAACCAAACATACTCAAGGGTTCAGTTTAGTGTGACCACATAAAATATAGTTATAAATGCTAGAATAAAATAAATAGCCAAAAAGAAAAAAGAACATGAAGGTTGTGAGATCAAGACACACATTGATAATCATGAAAAACTGCAAATATCTGACAAGATAACTAACTAATGCACAACAGAAAAAGGGGGACACATGAATTTGAAGCAAAGCCCTTTCGACTAACATTTTGCCAACAAACAATTTCTGAACTCCGTTTCTTTTGCTCGTCAATGCTACTACTAACATTTGTACTTTTAATGCATTACAAACTATGGGTCTGGATGTAAATATGGGGCAGGCGTAAGACAGGTGGTGAGACACTTAAAAGTCTCTCTGAGCTCGGGGGATAAAAGTAGAGAGAATCACTTAGATTTAGGCTGAGAAAGATGCCGTACATGAAGCGAGGACACAGACAAAGATAGCACAGAGGAAGGTAAAGGAGTAAGAGAGGAGAAGTCCGACAAAGGAGAGAAGGAGGGCAAGATGTTGGATATTTAAGTGTATGGTGAGGCGATGAGCTATTTCTACATCTACCTCTTCTCTCAGTAAATCCATTTTCCCTATTTAACTCTCTGGACACTGCTTTCCTTTCATCCTCTCTCTAACTTTACCTGTCCATCTGTCATTGTCCCTCTTCCTCTCTGTGCAGTCTTTGGACACTGGCCAGTCTTTTAGCAGTTCAACGCCAAACTACATCACTGGACAGCACTTCACAGAGGAAGCCAAAATCTGCAAAGGTCACCGTCACCTACTGTTTTTATTGTACATGTGTGTATTTATAGGAGACAATGTACACTAAGTCAATATGTCACTACAGAAATGTTCATAACAATATTAATTGACACCAGAAGTCAACCATTAGCCTGTAAACCTTTTACCTATTCTGAAAATTCATTGTACCGTTGGTGGAAGCAAGAGGTTTAGATTCCACAGTTGCGTCAGAAACTGCAAAAACAGCAAAAAAACTTAAAAGAAACACATTTATCAGCAATTAGGGCATTTGTCAATAAGTAGGATTTGTCATTTGTTGCTTTGACTGGTTGTAGTAGTGTCCAATTGCGTGCAGAGGCATATCTTACTCTGTATCAGTTGAAAAATGTCCAGAAATGAATCTAAGAGCGTATTACCAGACTCATATTCTGATTGAGGCAAGTTACCCCATTTTAGTTTATACATTACATGCAAACCTATGCAAGTTCACAGTTTGAGCAATGACTGAAACTTCCAAGCAAACACACAGAAGAAGAAACATAATGCAGAATCCCAGGTGGTTGACAGGAAGCACTGATGTGATCACAGTCACAGAAAGTTCCATCCACAGCATAAGTAGTGCTTTGTTTTGTTCCTTAAGTTGTATTTTCCTGACACGTTGAAAGTTGATCCAAATGCAAGTGTGAATTTTAACATTACAAGCAGCTTCGTGAATTCAGATAGCCCACTCAGCAGTTCAAAAACTGCAATGCACCATGCACATATGCACCCGCCGGGGCTTTACCCTCTGTCCCTGCTCAAGCAATACCTCTGAGTCAGATTACAGACGCTGTTTGAGACTCTGTCGTTTAGGCTTTATCTTGGCTTTTCCCCTTACACCAAACTCATTTTATTTCAGGGGGCCACATACAGCTCAATTTGATCTCAAGTGGGCCGGACCAGTAACATAATAGTATAATAACCTAAAAATAGCGACAACTACAATTGTATCCCTTTGTTTTGCAAAGAAGAACAAGTACGTTATGAGCTATCCTTTTACAAAACAATGAACAGTTGTTGAAAATTTATGAACAACCTGAAATTTCGTTAAAAAAATAAAGTGCAATTTTATTGCCGTCTGCGGTTTAGTTTTGGATAATGTGTTCTGTTCATTACCCTTACTTACACAGTGGATAAATTAGGAATATTATTTTTGCAGCACTCTGTTCTCTTATTTACAGGAGGGTGGGTAAACCGCATCAAAACTACTCTGAGTAATGACTCTTTGCATTGGAGATGAATGGATGACGGGCCTACTAAAGTATTCAATTTGGGATGTGTGTATAGCAGCATTTAGAATGTGACTCTTTCTACTACGCAGAGAGACTTGATTAGCTTCATATACAGTTATGCTGCCCTGGAGAAGTCAGCCTACCATACATCAATAAAAAAAAAAACACATTTATTTTTGACCAGGTGTTGAATTTATGAAAACAAAAAATGCATTTTAACTATATTATTAGTTCATTAGTGTGTGGTACCCAGGTTGGAGCCCATTTGAATCCAGTTCACAGTGTCTTAACAGTGCTCACAGTTCTCCTCAGACTCCGTCCACGTTTGAAGCATTTAGTAGGTTCTCAGCAGCTTGGTGCAGTAAATGAAGTCTCTCATAGTGCCAGCATGAGGAGCTGACTAAAAACAGTTTGCAGTGTTACGTTTAGCATCAGTTGAGCAGAATTCCCGACGGAAATGGCTCCCAATATGCGTATGGTCTCTCCAGCAAACATATACACACTGACACCTGTCCATAGCATTAACGCCACAAGAAAATGGTGCGTTCGGGAACGCACCATTACACCACCATGCATGAACCATATACTTCCAGAAGAGATACAACCATAAATCATAAAAGCAGTCTGCAACACATGTCCAAATCCCCAGGGATTGTGAAGTTCTCCTCCTGTGCAGCTGTACAGCTGTGGTTTCAGGATGTGAATATGCACAAGATTCAATTAAACTTTAATTGTCCCACTGGGGACCTGGAGAATTAGATGTGAAGCAGGTCAGTGCTGATAACACATTAAAAATAATGTGTTTGATAAAAGGTCTGATAAAGAATTATGTTGTTTGGTGTAGTGGCATCTCAGTGGAAAATAATAAGACAGCTTGCCATCTTTATGGCTCTGCATTAGACATTGCATAAGCTGGTAAATGTACAAATTTATTAAACATACAAATGAGTTACCGCAGTCACAGCATGGAGCTTTTTTGCTGGATACATACACACAGTAACTTGACATGTCCCATGTGTTTACCAACAGTGCATCAGCATTTAAGGAGATTTAACACTAAGATATGATTGATGAATTCAAGATGTATCCTTTATGACAAACAGGAAGACTGATTTAACTGTACCGCTGCTGCTGTCTCACTGCTTTACTGTAGCTAGGCAGATAGAGAGAGGCATAGACAGTAGAGGAGACTGTACACACAAAACAATGCAAGCCTCTGTACTCAGGCCAATCAGCTCTCTGCTGGTCACTCATTGTCCAAACACATCACGCCACAGCTAACAACACCACATCAACACCACTGACTACTCATGTCAGGCAGGTGCCAACGTCCATCACAGTATACACATTCTTTGTGGTGATATTTATTCTTAAAGTAAGTTCTATTTAATTAACACAC